>JAODUE010000013.1:309125-319125 GCA_027564755.1 Amblyopsis hoosieri
CCCCCGCCCCCCCCCCGCCCCCCCCCCCCCCCCCCCCCCCGCGGGGTCAAGTAAGACAGGCAACAGGGAGGTGGGACCTGTCACATTATGCAGGCTTCCCCCCCACCTCTGATTGAGAGTGGTGATCCACAACTGATGTGCCGTGGAGCCAGAGCTCACCTCTTGTCAGTAGTGGTTGTTCTCCCAGGCAGACAGGCAGCCAGGCTGGCATGCAAACAGGCAGACAGGCAGACAGGCAGACAGGCAGGCAACCAGGCAGGCAGACAGGCAGGCAGACAGGCAGGCAGGCAGGCAGACAGGCAGGCAGGCAGGCAGGCACACAGGCAGGCAGACAGGCAGGCAGACAGGCAAACAGGCAGGCAGGCAGGCAGAAAGGCAGGCAGGCAGGCAGGCAGGCAGGCAGGCAGGCAGGCAGGCAGACAGACAGATAGGCAGGCAGGCAGTGACAACGCGTGGCTATGCTCCACAGGAGCCGACATCCCCCCTCACACTTTGACACACCGGGGTGATATCTCACTCAGAGCTCCCCATTGTCTTAGAAGAGAGATACCGTTCAGAGGGATTGTACAGTACCTGTGCCTTCGCCAAACGGGATTCCTATCGGCGACGCGAGCCGCCGGAGGTGTGCAGAAAGACGACCCCCCCCCCCCTCGCACACATCGTCATCTGTGTTTGACGAGTCCCCTCGGCTGCCTGTTTTCCCTACTCCTCGATTGTGTCATACGCCCGCCTGCCTCCAGAAACGGTCGCTGCGTGCCAGCGGAAAAATGGCGTCTGGCTGTAAGGGGAAGGGGTGGAGGATGGCGTGACCCTCTGACCCCGTGACCTCCATGGGGGGGAGGAGGGGTCGATGTGCCTGAGTTTCAAAGCAAAACAACGTTTCAATAACGCCAGATTCAACCACAAGGGCAGACACACATCATGTAGAGCTCCTTTAAGAATGCTAATTTATTCAGTTCATTTCGAATGCAGCTTGTCAATCATTATTCCAGTCAAGCACACACACACACACACACACACACACACGCACACACAGCTGACACGAGCATTCGGCCCTCATGCGCTGCTGCATGCGAGGCCACTTAAATCGTTACATCGTCTGGTTGAATACCATCAGACGCGCTGGCAGATGTTCCACAGAGACCTGCCGAGGTCTTCGTCATCCTGCTGGTCAATAATAATGTTGTACAGAGTTCCTACGGAGTATGGAAAAGTATGGAAATTGTTTTGAGTAATGACAAATGAGTCTGGAAAAATACGTCTGGAAAAATATTTGTTTCCAGAAAAATGCTTCCTATATGTTTTTCTAAAATGTTAAATTTATAATCTATAAACATTGACAATAAAAGTAAAGTGCTTATCATGGTGTTTGAAGCTGGTTGTCAGCACAGCCAGCCATTTAGGTGGGTTGACTGGACCGAGTCATGGATTTGTAAAGATAACATTAGTTTACAGTAAAATAAAGTGTATAGTCTTGTGTGTACATCATTTGGTGTTCATTGATTTGTAAAATATACCACAAAGTCTGGGAATTTAGGCCTGGAAAGGTATTGATTTTGTAAATGGAAAATGTGTAGCAACCATGGTTTTATATTTTATCCTGTAGGGAATGTCTCAGGACGCCTGTATGCTGCACCGTGGTCTCGTGTCTATAAACCCCGGTCTGTGTGAAATGTGCATTGCTCAGAAGGCACTGCATATGTACAGAGGCTGAAAAGTGCCATTTCACAATTACACGCTTGTCCTGAAAACTTCTGTACTTTTACAGGTTTAATGACCTGTAAAGTGCCTGTGCGTATGTGAGTGTCTCTAGCATATGTAGGACGTCTCTGAATTTGACTGCTGTAGGCCTACATTGTTTATTTTTACTTCTCCAATTAAATATGTTGCGTCCGTCGCTTCACTGGCGTTTTCTTACAGACGTTTTCTTACAGACGTCGTCAGGCTGTACATTTACCGTTGATATATTAAAAGAACGCGTTTTCTCCGTTGCTTCTGTCTTGCAGTCCTCGCGGCTTTCATCCATCTGTGGCCTCGGCCTTTTGCTGGAAATGCTTCGGCGAGCACTTTTCGTTGTGATGACGCTGTGGCACATGTTGAGACCATTAGCCAGCGCTCGGCCAAAACCACTTCCCACACATGCGTGGCATGTCCCCCCCCTTCTACCCCACGTCTGTCTTCTCCCGTCTCGAACTCATTCAGACACAAACAGGATAAACCTGATCTCTCTGTTTCTGCTCATCACAAACACATTGTGGTTGTGTTGTAGTGTACAGCTACCGCTGAACCTCTCTGGATTGGATATTGACTTACGAGGTAAAATATGGAAGGGGTGTGGGGGTATAGTACTACTGCAGCGGTGAGGGTTTACGCAGGCGACATTGTCACAATCCCTTCGTAGCGCTCTTGTCACATCTTTAGGGATCTGCGCCTGTTCAAAGCAGCGGCGCGTATGAAATATTCAACAGCCATGTTGCCGTATTACAGCACCCGCACGCTCGCACCTTTGCACGCTGTTAATTCCCCAAAAACTTGATGATTATTGGTTCCAATAGGGCTTTACCCCCCCCCCACACACACACACACACACACACACACACACACACACACACCTCCCCCTCCCACACACCCGCCACCGCCCACATTCCCTATCGCTTCAGCGTGAGCTGCTGCGTCTGGAAGCTTCTCTAACGAGCATCTCAACCTCCGTACGCTGTTAAAGCAAATCCAGAGGGGGTTGGCGCCATGGTGGGTGGGGAGAGCACTAGAGTAACAAGAGAGAGAGAGCAAGAGAGAGAGAGAGAGAGAGAGAGGAAGGGGGGTCGGGGGGGAGAGAAAATGGAAAGAAATAGAGGGAGAGAGGGGGGTGGGGGAAGAGAGAGAGAGAGAGAGAGAGAGAGAGAGAGAGAGAGGCAGAAAGAGGGAGAGAGAGAGCGCTGTGTGTGTTTGTGCGTACATGTACACTCCTCGGAGACACACGTGCGTGGGTGCTCTTCGCAGACTAGGCCCGTTGGCACGGCGACCGCCCGTTGGCGCTGGTGACCACTCAAAGCCCTTCACCTCCACAGCCGGGCTGGCGAGCACGCGTTGGCGCGGCGACCGTGCGTTGGCGATGCGACAGCACGTTGGCACGGCGACCTGCTCGTTGGCACGGCACCCTGTTTATCACCGTGCACAAAGGCACAATCAAAGAGTGCTGGTATCTAGCCACAGCGCTTTCATCTGGGTTCCCACAGATGACAGTGGCATCCGTGTGTGTGTGTGTGTGTGTGTGTGTGTGTGTGTGGGGGGGGGTCTCATCTTTTTCTCCTTCATTAATGGTCTCTCTCTCTCTCTCTCCCTCTTTTGCACGGCTCCTCTTTTCATCTCTCCTCCCCTATTGATCAGATCAGACTCTTCCACGGTGAGCTCTTCCTCGGGCCTGCCTTCATCGCTGCTGTACTGTTGTTGCTAAACAAACTTTGGGTTGCTTGTTTTGTTATGTCCGTGTTGCCACCTCTGCGTCTTGCAACTCTGTACACATGATGTCTGCCAAGCAGTCAGTCAAGCACAACGCAAACATTCCCAACAATGGAACACAGCTCCATTGAAAGGTCCGTGTGCAATAAAGCATCTTTTCACAATATATAAACAGGAGACCTATTAAAAATAAAATAAAAACAACACCAGAATTATTGTCCCCGCTTCCCAACTTCCAACTTGGCTGAGGCGCATCACTGTAACGCTTGAATGCGTATTTGAGTGCACAACACTCAAATGCACCGTGCATCCTCAGTGCTCAAACCTGCCCCTTGTGGCAAAAATCTGAATTGCACGTTGATGATTACTGTAGTATGCAGACCCCATATTAGTGAGACACAAGGGAGAGGACTGCAGACCTCAGACAGACAGACATAAATGCGATTGGGTTATTTATCATTCTCTCCCCATAACGTCTTGTTTTCTGATTTGCCCTGCTCCAAATGTAGCCCACCCTTCTTTCAAATGGGCCTTCAGCTGCAATTTCCCTCAATTGATAGAGGCACCAGACATTCTGTATACAACACCTCTTTTGACGCCACAGAAAGATGAAACGGAAAACAAACGTCTTTCGGGGGTCACATAAACCTGCCCGGTGTTGTAATGGAGCTTTTTCGGGGGGTGGAGGGGGGTGGTGGAGGAATGTGTGAGGGGCTTGTTGTGACCGTCGCAACATTTTCCCCTCCGGTGCGTGCGAGTGTGTGGCTTCTGTTGTTGCGATCAATCCCAATTTACCAGACGCGCTCAAAGTCAACCTTCTGGGAGCCATGAAAGCTGACAGGTGAGAACTCACTGCTGTCTCTGACTCACATCAAAGCGGTGGCATCTTCAATGCGGGACGAGACGCTTTTAGACGGAACAAAGAGACTGAAATACAGTAGCGGGGGAAAGAGAGAGAGAGAGAGAGAGAGAGAGAGAGAGAGAGAGAGAGAGAGAGGGCGGGGGGCAGCATCCCATAACAAGGGATGGTCAAAAGGCTGAATTCCAGAGGAACATGTATACTAAATTGAGATCCTTCACACCCTTGTCATTTGGTCGGGACATAACGCGAGTGTGCATGTTGGTCAAATGTAACTCTTTTTCCACTGTCAAAGTCAAGCGTGGCCATTTTTATTTTTGTCTGAATCTGCCTCTAAATCCACACGTATCCAGCAAGCCCCTTCTATCTCTTTATTTCAAGGTCGTTATTTTATAATAATTCCCTATTTAGGTTCATTTAGTGTTGTTTAATATAGCTGCAAATTGTGAATCACAGCTATAAAAATACTAGAATATCCCCCCTCCCCCCCTTAAAGTCATTAAGCAGGCAATAACTATGTCTTTCTAACATGTATATACTGTTGCTGTGTGGCATTTAGGGATTTCATGGATATTGTGGATGTGTGTGGCTCATTATTGCATTTTAAAACCAATTTGTTTTATTAATGTAGTGTTTTGATAAACGATCCTCACACCACTTTCCTCCACCTATAAAACACATTTAATGAAATGAGCCACTGTGAAACATATGAAACATGCTATCTGCTGCATCGGCTATTGATTTTATTATCATTATTTTCCCCGGTTGACCTGTCTGAGCCAGCTACATGTGACACGGAACAATGGAAGAGCCATAAAGGAAGGAGAGAACACAAAAGTCAATATGCCATGCTGCCGTGTTCTATGTAAGCCACCTGATTGGTCGTTTTACAGCTTAGCTTCTATCTCTGGGTCTCGTCCAATCATTAAAGGCCAGTATCTTCAGAGCAGGAAGCAAAGATAGCCAGTAGAACCATTTAGATCTCTCACAGATCTGCCTAATGCTGCTCATCGATCGGTTTGCTCTTTTAAAAACAAATGGACGATTCTGATGGTCCAAATGGCCTTCTTCCCAATTACAGGCTCAAGAGCTTCAAGCCTTTTGCCACCTCAACTTCTAGCAGTCTGTCCTATTTCAGCTACACAAACTCATACGCATTTGTGCTGCTTTTGAATCATACTGTGTCTCACCTGCAGCTTAGTTGTTTTTGATTTATGTCTGCCGTTGACATATCAGTATAATCGGATCAAAACGAGAATTAATCTGCAGCTTGCACCACACCTCTGATAAGAAATTATTCTTTGTGTGATGAGAAATATGTTCTTTACAAGCAAACTCCCTCCCTTTATGGCCCGAATCTGCGTACAGTTCCCTAGCAAACGAGCACAAGCATGACCCATCTCAATGGGTCAGGAGAGGCCACTGAATGCATTAGAGGCCACTGAATGCAGTCACTTGGATTGTCAGCCATGTATGTAACGCCAGGTAACAGGCCATTAATAGATAGACTGTATCTAAATGAATCAAGAGAGTCAAAAGTGCACTTTCAATGGTCGGGGCATAATAATTGCACGAATCACCCGTCAAATTAAAAACCATTTACATAAAACTTTTGGTGACTTTGCCTATAAATAAGGTAAATACGGTAATATCTTTTCCCACGCAGGTTATACTTCTATTATGCATGTGCAACTGTCGGCTTGAGTCAGTGCAAACACACGATTGGCTAAATACTCTATAGGTTATTAAGCAGGCCATTTCTATTTCCAACCGCCATATTTGCCATTACAGTCTTCTCCCATAGAGTTATATTGAGAATCCTCTAAGCAATCTGTCTCTGGCTATAGGCAGACGGGCAGGCCACTGAATGCAGTGACAATATGTTGCGGCCTGTTCTTGGACGAGGAGCTGCAGCGACAGCATCCGACGAAGGGGATGAGCGGGGAGCCAGAGAGCTGCTGTCAACAAGCTCTTATGGTGAACAGATGTGGGGGAACTCCACTTCACTACTCCTTAGTCTGCAGCCCTGCACGTGCACGTGCACGCGCACGCACACGCACGCACGCACGCGCACAAACACACATGCACAAACACACACGCACAAACACACACGCACATGTACACATGGCGAACAGACAGACCCTCCCACAAAAACCCCACATATTGTACATTCACGTGGAGAAGAAGAAAAGCAATCATTTTGAGTAAATTCTTGAGATAGTTGGGATGGTTGTGGCAGATGTTGCATGCTATGCCATCCAAAAATAAGCAGAGAGGCCCAAAAGAGAGCTTTCGTGGTGAATGCTGGCTGTTACCGGGACTCTGTTTTTTTTTATTTCGATTTTTTGCGGGTGAAGCTCGGTGGGTTTCGCGTAAAGTGGTTTGATTTAGCCGTCTTCTCATGCGTGACAGAAAGCCAAAGCAGACAAAATGCAGCTCTCTCTTTGTGCGCGCTTAAAAGAGGGGGGAAAATGAGCAAATAAAAGATGGTATCGCTCAATGGGCCATACGTTTTTCACACGGCATCGCGTGCGCCACCCTTAGCAAGAAGCACAGTGCATTTATCACATTGTGCATTAAGTGAGTGTCCTATATACTGTAACTGTTCCTCAGCTGAATCTACATGCTACTGTACATCTGGTATTTTCATTTACTCAAGGGAACATCCACAAATCTTATTTGGACTATTAACGTTGGTGCTTATTTTCTATCTTATTTTTATCATACCACATCTGGATAGTGTAGTCATCATTGAGGCCTGTTTTAATGTGGTATAGGGGTGTACAGTAACTCGATATTGCTTGTTACCATTCTTATTTTGCCTGCTTGCGGACGCAATGTCGCTACGCATGCTGCTCTGTAATGTTCCCAATCTTGGCGGAAATCCATGGCCAAGATTGGATTCAGTGTTTGTCACTGGTGCCAACTTCTGTTCTGTAGTCTATGTCACACAGTAGGTAAATGTGTGGTCAATTGACCTTTCACCCCACCGTGTTATTAAGCCATTAACCTCTTTATGGCACCTTGCACCGCATCTGTACCACCTCTGATTAACCATGGGTTTCATCATTATTCACTTGACTAACAACCATTATCAGCCAAAAAGCTCTCCACTGGCTTAGATTAGCTCTAGATGCTTTCATTATCTTTCGATTCAGCCACCTTATTTACTTTCAATTGGCGTGAACACCTCATTTTCTCCCGCAATCTAATTCAATATCATCTAATTTAGGAGCCACAATCATTTGTTCAGTTAGGTATTGCATCGCTTAGGTATTTGTGCTGTAAAGTAATGATGATATGTTTTGAAACTATCTTCCTCTATTAATTTAATGGCCATCGTTGGTGAGGAGTTGAGCGAGTCTGTACAGGTTGCATTCCAAAGTGTAAAAGCCCCCCAAACAACTAGTCAATGGCTTATTTAGCCTCAAGCAGCTTTGCACTTTGTGACATGACTCAAAAGAATGTAAACAAGGTTTCTTGTCTTTACAAATCTAATCTATTATCTTTTACGAGCTGCAGAGAAGATTAGCTTTGTTTATCGTGTTGCTTTGCAAAATCTAGTATTTTGTGAAGTTCGGGACAGTCTTTTGAAAAGGAATCGAATGTCAAGAACATGCTTATCAACACATTTCCTTGGAACCGCTGCCATCATTTCAGGTTTACTGAGAAAGAAGAAATTCGTAGAATACATTGTTCTCTTGTTGTAACTTGACTGTGAAAACCATAATTCCATAAGGAAAAGCAACAACAGCAGGCTTTTTATTTTCTTCTTCCCCCAACACATTCATGACACATAGCTAGCATACCTTTTGGGCATGAAGAGGAAAATGTCTACTTCTTCACGTGAGTAAAAACTGTCCATCAGCACCATGTCAAGTCTTAGTTTGTTGCGGTGCCCAGTAGTTGTACTAATTGCCCTGGGGTCAAACACATGTCCAGTAGGGTCAATCAGTCACAAACACAGCTTTCCCAAAGCATCTGACGATGCTCAAACCTCAAGGCAAGAGTTTCTCATTACCGCAAAACCAGTCAGAGAAGTCAATCGGCTATATTTTACTTCCTCTGTGGAGGCTCTTGTCTTGTCTTGTCTTGTGTCAACTGTGAGTAGAAATTGATCTGGCAGAGTGTCTGTTTCACATGTTAAACTTGTATTTATTCACTTTTTTTTTTTTTTATCCCAAGAATTCTTCAGTTCAGAAGTATTCTTGCCTGCTGTGACTGATGTGTGGGGTTTCTAAAAGCCTTTCAAAACAGATTTGAATGCATGACACGTCAGTGAAACTTGATTTCTGCCTTAGTCTCTCTCTCTCTCTCTGCCCCCTCGTTCTCTGCTTCTCCTCCTCATTTACTTACCGGTGTGGTCGGACTCCTAAAGTAAGCACTATGAAGGATTATACGCCACAGATGTAATCCAATCAAAAAAAGCAGGAACCGGTTCCTTATCTTTCTAAGAAGCAGCATTTCCTCTCTTCCCTGTGCACACACCACTAGCATTATCACTCATTTGATTATGTTGAGTCGAAATGGATCCAGAACAGTACCAGTTGTAGCCTCAGGAGATCTGACTTGCACATCATAATCTAATCGAAGGCTGTACCTTTGTGTATTTGTTCAAGATTTGGAAATAATTAACTGGGGTAAAAGCTGTTATAGTGACAAAGTAGCATTACACGAGACCTTAAGAGTTCGCTGAGTTCAAGAAAATCAAGATAGTAGCCATCGTGTTTCCCTGGTGCCAGTGCTCTTATGTGTATGCAATTATAACTGATTTATAGTTGAAGAAATCTGATCTGTGGGTTGGTTAGGGCAGTCCTCTGCCATAACAATATTCCTAGTAGACTAATGGTCATAGAATTTGAACTTCCACTAAAAACATTGTGGATTTCATCAACAAATATGCAAAATATGAGTTTCTACATGTACTAATGCAGAACTACATATTTCAATTAAAGGCATTACTGGAGACATTGTTATCATATTTCAGGAAACAACAAATTTAGCGTGGGGAAAAAATCCACTCCATCGACTAGCTAATAGGTAGACCAAAGCCCAACATATTGACTAATCTGCTAGGAGGGGTGCAGCCCAAGTTATAGCATTTGTGCCACACATTTTGAATTAAACTGCTAAACATGGACAAAGAGATGTGGCTTAGTTGTGTTTGATTTAGACAGAAAAGTAAGATGTGTGGCTGAGGAAGCTAATGACATAATAGAGATTAAAGAGGAAACATCAGTGGCTAAAAGGAATGCCTTCTCCAAATTGTTTTGATATGTTATGCATATTTTCTGATGCACACTTTTGTGTTTTTACTTATGTTTAAATATATCGAAATGAATATCGATTACAATTATCATTATCAATATCACATTTGATCAATATCGCGCATCCCTATTTCTCTGGCTGCCATATGATTAAACGCTTGTAGTAACGGCATGGCATGTATCATTACATGACTATATTTGAGCTAGAAAAATATATTTAAAAAGCTTATCAACAGCAGCTATATTATCATGAACGATGTACTACATGTTATGCCAACTGTACATCGTTCCTTGTCAACACAGGTTGGCTTGTAATTTGATCAAGTCTAAAGTTAGATTTTATATAAATGGGTAGAATATATGTAACAACACAGGATAGAAATTAGAATTTGCCTAGAGGAGTATGATCATCAAA
>JAODUE010000013.1:323906-351819 GCA_027564755.1 Amblyopsis hoosieri
AATGGGACTCCTGATGTTTGTTTGTGATTGGAGGGTTGGGATGATGAGTGTAACATGAGTGGTGGTATTACTTTTTTATTTTATTTTTTATATATTGTATTGTTTTTAATGATGTTGTGTGAAGCACTTTGTGTTACATGAATTTGTATGAAAAGTGCTATATAAATAAAGATTGATTGATTGAAAGAGAGCATGACAGACTATTGCCCACTGCTGCTGAAAATTTAATTGGGATATTTGAAAGAAATACAGACAAAACATGCAGGGTGTAAAAAATATAAACAAAACACCCCAGTAAGAGACAGAGAAGTCACAGGAGGGAAAACGATGATTGGTTGATGAAAAACAGTTACTGTAGCATAGACACAGTGGGATTCGGCGTGTGACCCTGTAGGAGTTGCCATTACTATACTTCTAAGTGAAAGGGAAACACATTTTTTGCTTTCCTGGTTTTGTTTTGGCCTGATCACCCACTCTCAATCTCTAAAACATCCCCGTAGTGCTTCACTCTGTCTGTCTGTCTGTCTGTCTGTCAGGAGAGACTGATATACTGTACAATATAGGCATATGGTTACAGTCAATGTCTAGCTCGAACGCCATGTAGTCTATTACACATAAACCCCTATGGCTTTGGTAAGTGCGTTTCCTCATAGTCCTCTGCTGTTTGATGGACATAAATACACAGGATCAGATGTATGGGCACACCCCATGTGGGCCTAATAGGCTGCTCACACACACACGCACATTCTGATGCACAGTACAAGCACGCACATGCATGCATACAGTATAGAGGCTTTGCTGTGAATCCGTAGGGAGTTTATTGTTAAGTATAGCAGCGTACAACTGACATTATAAACTGACATACTGTACATGGGGTGTCTAAAATACATATCTAACATGTGCATGGGTTTAGATGTAATGGTGTAATATGATGAAGTACTGTATATGTGAATTGTTGTTGACTTTTGAACTTGATATCACTTTATTACTTTACAGTATATCAGGGGGAAAATCCTTTTTGAAATAATTGTTTCAGATATAATAAAATATCTGCTGTCAACCATTACATTACATACAATCACAAAAGTTAAAAGCTAGCATAACTTTTTAGGTTACAGTATCTCAGTTATCATTTCAGGGTTGATGAATTGAAACCACTGGATGCTTATCAAACAAGTTGTGTATGCAGTGCACGACAGTAAACGTGAACATTGCTTGTGCCTCATATAGAGCTGGTTAATAATACACTTAATCCCTGGGATCTACACAAGAAATCATTTAAAGGCAAACAAATGAATACATTACTGTAATACAAAAGAATGGGGTCTGATTACAGTAAACTGACTGGGCTCCTACTACTGTATTACCTGTCATCACAGTATTACTTGTTAATAATAATAATAATAATAATAATAATACATTTCATTTCCAAGCGCCTTTCAAGATACCCAAGGACACTGTACAACATAGTTCAACAAAAAACATTAATAATGTTAATGTCACAACATCAAAGACACTTGTGTAAACATACATTTGATTCCACCTGTGTTCCCTTCCCCACAAAATAACTTTGTCTCTTGCTAGGCCTTCATTGTAAATGAGAATTTGTTCTTACAGTTATTTGCCTAGTAAAATAAAGCTCAAATACATTTTGCCTGAGTTGCTTTATGAACTCCATTACCCTTGGACAAAAAAGTAAATAACAGTATATAGTATGCCTAGCCCTTTTTAAAATCCTTTAGCCAGTAAGCCATCCAGTCAATTTGACAGATATTTGCATCACTCAAATCGTGTAACTTGTTATTTTTGTAAGTAGTCAAAGTGATAGAAACAAATATGTTACAGCATGGACTGTGTGTGTGTGTGTGTGTGTGTGTGTGTGTGTGTGTGTGTGTGTGTGTGTGTGTGTGTGTGAGTGCATGTGTGTGTGTGTTTGCATGTTTGCGTTTGTGTGTGCGTGCGTGTGTTTGAGCACATGTGCTTATGTGTGCCTATGCATGTGCATACTGTGTGTGTGTGTGTGTGTGTGTGTGTGTCTAGTATGCACTGGGCAGGGAAGGCAGTCACTTGTGTCAATGCTCTCTAGGGTTTTGCCCTCCCCTGTTTTTCTCCCTGTGTACCTGTCTGCCTTGGTCTGCCAGCTTGTGTGCCTCTCACTGTCGAGGGTTAGTACTGTCTCTCCACACGCACAGCTGCCGCATGACAGTAATGGTCGGCATGACGATTTGGACAGTAGACCGTCTTCAATGTCGCCTGATTCTGTGGGTCAAATGTGCGTGTGGTGGTGATGTCCCTTATTTTGAGATGTTGTCTAACATTCTTGTCATTTAGCTGAAATTCCTTCTCAAGCACGTCAGATTTGGACCCCAGATGTGATATCATGTCTGGATTCTAAATAATTGTCTTATAATTGACATTTACTCCCACTTCCAGTCAGATAGTGAATCCGAGCATCTTTACAATAAAAAAAAAAGAACATAACTGAAAAAGGAATAACCTCTCCAAAATGACAAGAAATTAAATAATGTTTTATTACATGGGGCCTTTAAAGCTTCTGTCGTATTTTGTCCTCTGGGGAAGAAAGTTATTCCTTGCCCAATGGGAGAAACAGGCAAAAAGGGTGCAATTTGTTGTGTGAATGTGAAATGTGAGCCTGTGCAGTCCTTTGAGACTTTATTGTGATTAAGGGCTACATATAAATGAACTTGACATTACTTATTTCACAATAATTATAATCGTTATAATAACAGTAGTAATGCTCATGCCACAATTACACATTACGCATTTGTGCAACCACAGCTGCCGTTTTCTTACCGTAAAAATAATGTTTTATTTTAACAGTACAATACTGTAAAAATATGGTTTGTTTTTTACAGTGATGTCTGAACGTATTTTTTACGGTAAAGGTCCAGCAACTACAGCTGCGTTTTTTTTTTACAGTGCATGGAAAGAAATGCAACTTTAAAGTGTATTTGCCATGAAATTAGGCAAGTGTCACATGTCGCCCCGATGCATATTATACAAAGTGATTAAGGCCGTCCTCCAAATACTTCACCTCTGATTAGCATTTATTCGGGGGTTAATTCTGTTTGTTTCACTTCATCGGGTTATGTCAGCCCTGATTCCCAGGGGCCCACATCCTGGGACTGCATTGACACTTTTACAGCTCAGACTGTTTCCCGGAGATCGCCGCCCCAGCCAACGTGTCTCTAGCTGGGAAGCAAGTCATGAGATATGAGTCACTCTCAGCTGGGCCAAGGTACAGTGACTGCTGGGGTGGGGGTGGGGGGTCGGGGACAAGAAATATAAAGAAATGTTCCTACCTTTGAGGCCATTGGATTCACAAAATATATTTAATTTTTATTGATTTTTTTTACTAAATCTGCGATGCCGTATACATAATTTGTATCGTGTCAACATCTATGCATTAAGTTCACTCAACTCTGTCAATGTACATTTAAATGAAATGTGAACATTTGGGTCACTTAGAATTAAAGGGTTCACTAAGTGCTCACTCTCAAAGAATAACTATTACGTTGGCTTGGGAAACTGGACGTGGATGGTTTGAATGGAGGAGTGGGTGGAACATGGAAACGATTATGCTAAAGAAAACTCACAATGAGTCCAGAAGAAAGACAAATAGTACAATAGATTACCAAAGGAAAACAGGTTTAAGGGATAGGATTTCTCTTTGACTGTAAACACAGTGATTGGTGTCGCGTAATAGAGCGAGCAGGAGTGCAGCCATCAGGGGAACATGAGAAGGGAAATGCTTGTGTCGCAAAACTCGTATGAATGACATAACCGGTTAAAGTCCACACTTGTGTTTACAAGCCAATGAGGTCATAGTTGTTGACTTGTTACCATAGGCAACAGCGGGCAGATATTTCAGGCTTAGTATTGGTGTGCCAGTGAACAGTCACACTCTGAGTCAACACAGCTCCTGTTTGGAGTCAACCTTTAAAGGTCATGACCTTAGGAAAAGGTGCATTGAGTCTGTAGAAACACTGTAGCTAAAGTTCATGGGCTGCTTTATCCTATGGTGAACAGGTGTCCTGACAAAAGGAAGGAAATTATGATAAACTAACATTGGAATATGAATAGATATATCTTTGCGTCATCATTCGGCGGTGATAAACTTTGCCTCGATAAACTTTATACGCAAGGAAGTATGCTATAAAATGCATTGCCCAATGATGTACTCACGCTGAAACTGTCACAGTAAGCAGATCAAATTAGTTTCAATTTGGCAGGTTTTATTCCGTTCGATTTGACGTTCACCCATTACCTGATTAACGTCACAGAAGCCGTTCCCCTGTGACAGCCTCAAAAAAGGCCTCAAAGGAGCTTTGGTTCCTGGTGTAAACAACAGCAGCAGCGAGATAACTTCAGCCCACAAACTGCTCTGTGACACGGATCTGGGGCAATTACCAACAGATTTGGGTCGGGATAAAAGATAAGCAAGCATTGCAGATAGATCGTCCCCTCAGATGTGTTGGAACAAAGACCCCCTGGGGTACAGACCTCCAAAACAGGCCGCTGATATAGATAACTAAGATAGAATGGGGATGTATGTATTGGGGGGTGGGACCTTAATATTGAATACTGTAGCTGACAACGCATTGTAAAGCAGAGATCTGGTATCAGATTCTAACAAATAAACAAATAAATAAATTACTTTCACAACATTTCCCCCCCCATTGTATTTCCCCCTCTAGATCAGGTGACCCCAAGTTGACGTGCATTCAATACATCAAGATGTGCATATGTGCTGTGACCGTCAAGTAATCTCTGGGAAAGACAGGGCATGCATGCCTTTTACATGAAGACTGTAGTTATATGGTGTGTGTGTGTGTGTGTGTGTGTGTGTGCGTGTGCGTGCGTGTGTGTGTGCGTGCATATGTGTGTGCGTGTGTGTGCGTGCAAATGTGTGCGTGTGCGTGCGTGCACACGTGTGTGTGCGCATGTGTGTATGCGTGTGTAGGGGGAAGGTAAAAACATGTGTCCTTGAAAGCAAAGCAAATTGCAGAAGAATTTCCCAAAGAGGCCCCATTGTGTAGACGATACAGTATTCTGGTAAAACCTGTATGTTTTTATTTGAATCCAGTTAAAATAGATTCATATTGAAGCCCTAAGGTGTTTAAAGACTTGTATGTGAAACCTGCAAAGAGAACACAGTGTCACGTTGACAAAGAAGAGGTGCAGTAGGTCCACAGTTTATTAAGGTTAGGTATGTAGGTATGTAGGTATGTAGGTTACTACATAAGAACAATGTTAGGGGAGGTCTACCAAGAGAGGGTGTTAGTCACATTAATCTTTATTGGCTGTATGCAATGCATGCATAGAGGAATGTGTGATAGGTTACCGTGTATCAGAGTGCTGGAATACGTGTTCACGGTCAGGGCAACCTAATCAGAGGCAACTCCTTTACCGCTCCTCCTTTTCTCTCCCACAGCCCGACGTGGCCAATGAATACATCTCTGTCACGTTTTATGCTGTGGCCTCCAGGACTACTGTACTGTACCTCCCCCTGCAACAGAGTGGGCTGGTTCCCACAGAGATTGGCAGGAAAAAAGTGAAATGCCTAACATTCCTCCACTGCGTATAGTAGTTTTTAGCACGGGGTAATAGGTATCACCGGGAGGATGGTGTGTGTGTGTGTGTGTGTGTGTGTGTAGGGGCAGGGGGGTTATCAAACAGGATTTAAATACACAATCACCATTGAACTGTGCTGCAGGTTTTACAACCCATTTTTTAAATCTCCTGCAGAAATCTAAGTGGTACATCTAGGTGTGTGCAAACAAAGCGCCACTTGAAACACTCTCGGTGCACATTGACTCCATCGTCAGTTTCCATCCAAAGATTTTACATGGCGGAAGTCATGACGTGAAATAAAAACAAAATATCCAAGATGTGGCTAAAAACGTGGCCCCTCTCCCTGTTCACTATCAGGACAAACTGGTATTGGTTTTGATCAAGGAGGATTCCTGAGAGAAACAAGAATGCCCTGCGAGATAACAGAAGACAATTCTGCTATCTGACAGATTCAAGGCTTTTCACAGTGGCATTTATGGTTACTTCTTAAGCCTGTAGGTCTGTGAGTATACTTCCAGGCCCAGGCGAAACAGGCCGTGTGTTCGAACTCACGCACATCCTCAACTTCATGCTATGCTTACTCCTCCAGAAGAACCTCCACATGGTGAAATAAGGTCATGTTCTCGTAGAAGGGATTAATTACAGTAAAAGTACACAAATCTCACTTTCAGGTTTTCCAAACGGCAACAACTATACTTGTGCACAGAGGTCTACTATGTTTAAATACACACACACACACACACACACACACATCATCATCACCTACCTCAAGATGGTCCTGGGTGATCGGTGTGTCCATAGTAAAATGCACACTCTCATACAACACCCCCCTCACCTCTTCCCACACACACACACACACACACATACACACAAATATGTCACATATACGCACATCACACACACACACACACACACACACACACACACTTGTACACAAACTCCACTTTTCATTCTCAAGGGCATGGAGTCAGTGGGAGATGGTGGTCTCTGTTTGATGGAGCTGCCACCACGCGACCTATTGTACAGACATGTTGCTCCGTCCCCAGACGTGGCCTGACAGCGGCCGGGGCATCGCGCATTCCAATGCGAAGCTCAGACCTCCGCGTCGGTCCTCTGGCGAAAACACTGTAGCCTAGCACACTGCATTTAGAGAGGGTCGCAAAAAAGGCGGAATGCTTTCAACTCAGCACTGGGGGAGCATGTAATTCAAAACGAGGCCAGCCATGATCTCCCCTCCACCGCGAGCGCTGACTCAATTCTGATTTATGATTCTGAATGAATATGGATTTTTTTTTTTTGTCACCCCTCCCCTCCTCTCCTTCTGCACACATTTCTGCTTTTTAACAAAAGAGTGCATGATATATGTGAATTGATTTGCAATCAATTATTTGTACTCTTTTGATTTAAGCTTGGGCAAATGTGCAGTGTCCCCACCCAACAAAGACATATAGTGTATCTCTATTACCGAATCTTGTGAACACGAGCATATTTTGGTTTATTATTCCATGTTGTAGCAATCCTTAATCTTCTGTTTGCCTTCAGTGAATGAAGATAGTTGCCCAAAACAGGTCAAATGTTTAGAAAACACATTCATGTACTCCTAAGAAGGTTAACACTTTGTTTAAAAAGCAAACGCAATAAAAACAAACAAATAATATAACAAACACTCTTGAGGGGACAAACTATACTGTTTTTTTATAATTGAAAACAAAACTGAAACGAGCACCGGTGGTGGCTCCAATACATCAAGAATACAAAAGAAAATGGTATTTAGAACAACTCACTGATTGGGTTGACAGTGATGCAGTGAAATGGGTCATCCTATAATTGTTCTTTCCTGTGGCTACTGCCTAGGATAGGAGAGCATAACTATGATTAAACTGTGGACCTGGGCTGCCTTTGATAAAAAAAATTAAATAATAAATAAATAAACTGCCACTGACAAACCCTGTGCCTTCTCCTGAAATCTTGCAGTGATGACTGCAAAGATGCTAATGACAGCACTGCCTTTACTCAAGCAAATGGGTCTAGAATTATTGACACAAAAAATAATAATAAACTGAATAATAATAATAATAATAAAATGTGCAAATTATTAGAGCTTTTATGTTTTGACCGACTCCCACACCTATTGTGTTGTATTGTATGTACTAAAGTAGTGGAACTATCATTAGGTTAAAGTTTACACCAGGGCTATTCAATTCTGGTCCTGGAGGGCCGCACCCTACATGTTTTAGATCTCTCCCTGCTCCAACACACCTGATTCAAGGTTCTTAGAAGCCTGATAACAACCCGTACATTTGAATCAGGTGTGTTGGAGTAGGGAGAGATCTAAAACATGCAGGGTGCAGCCCTCAAGGACCGGAGTTGAATAGCCTTGTCTTACAGTATATGTGGATTATAGTACATTCTTCTGAATGGTCTTTAACACATTATACACAGCTGTCCAGTGACACTAGGGAGACATAATGAACTGACCCATTAGTGACACAAAGACCAAGTTTAATTTCCTTTTACAGGATGTCTAAGGCCAGCTCCAGGGTTGGGAAGACAGCGCATCACCATATGACTAAATCAGATGCTATGAGTGACAAATATGGCCCCGCAGCTTGGAGTTACACAATAGACACTCAGTTCTTCTCCAAGGCTGGACAACAATGCGGGTCCTGTCCACACAAAAAAAAAAAAAACGCTGTTCGTCACATCGCGCGATCACGTGCCATGTTGCGGTCACGTACCAAGACATTATTCTTTGAACTTATAAGCAATTAGATGAGGTGTGCTGTTTCCTCCTGCTTGTCCATGCCATTCACAATCACAGTATAATAAGTTTGATGATGTCATCATGCCAGCACTAGACAAGTGACGGAATGCTGCTGGAATAATTCCACAAGATTACACTGCAAAGTTGCATACGGGCTACAGACAGTCACAGTCAAGTCTGTCTGTAGGACAAACACAATACTTCAATGAGAGCTGATTATCAAATTGTCAGGTGAAGTTTATTGAAAGTGTATCACAACATCTCAACATAACATAACATAACACAACATAACAGCAAATAAATGGTTAATAATAAATAACTCATATGGGAATAGGCTATGATAATAAAAGCATCATGAGACAATGACTCAAGAGACATGCATCATGAGACAATATTAAAACTATGCAAATTAAAAATTACATCAAGAGAACAATTGCACGTCAGAAGTGAATATGCTTAAATGATTTTCACTGCGAATATATGCCACGTATTCTGTTGTAAAACAAACACATTCCATAGATAAAGCTAGTGAAACGAGCGACCAAGAAACAAAATTAGACGGAACATGAGGCGCTCTAGCGAGCTCCATTGAATGAGCAAGGCTCCAAATGTTTTCATAATAAAAGAAAACATATTTAAAATAACAGTACATGTCGCTGATGTCCCGAATGACTGTAAATAACAAAGTCGTTTCTTCTTATTACAAAGTTGAATAAAATGTTATTTGTTTTAACAGAAACAAAAACTGCTGCGTCTCAAATGCGCGCAATGTTGCGAAACATCTAGTCAACACAGAGTAGTTGGCAAGACAGACCAAAGACAGGAGCGCGCAATTTATATATATACAGTTCTAAAAATAGAAGTCGAGATACTTGACATTCATTGGATGGCTATTAGAGGACGGCTATTACAGAACCAATTAAAGCAGAGATCGACCAAAAGTATGTCAAGAAGCTACGACGATTGGTTGACCGTGATATCATTTGGGTTCTCGAAAGCTGGTTGACGTTGATTGGTTTAGATCCAGCTAGCTCCAACCCAGCCGAGAGCTGGTGGGTTGGCTTTCAGCTTTGATAGGGAAGTTTGCAGAGCGCAGTGGTTCGTCGTGTTCACTGTTTGAAAATAGAGGTAGTTAAACACAAGTGGGGAACGGTCTTCTGTTAGAGAGTGCTTGTTTTGCTTCATGACTGCACACGAGTGCAACAAGGATACTTGTTTGACAACATCGACATCAATTCTTCGCTTTTGTACCTCATCATTGTAAAGAATTTACGCGCAGATAACTAAGCGTGCTGCGCTCACTTCAAACTTGGAAATGGATGTGCTTCCCATGTGCAGCATCTTTCAAGAACTTCAAATAGTTCACGACACGGGCTATTTTTCAGCCTTACCATCCCTCGAGGAGTATTGGCAGCAGGTGATTATATTGTCCATATAAGCTTACGTTGATTGAACATGTATTTCAAAGCTGATACCAGTTAGTGAGCAATTCCAACCTCCAAGTTCAAGAAGGAAACAATGTGTATTTTTTCTGAGATTGGATACAATCAGGACACAATACACATAATGCATTCGCTTTTATATTTTGTTGCAGTGTTCGAATGAACGTTTTTACAAATCAGTAAATGTCAAACGCTGCTACTGTCACTGACAGCCGAGTCGAGGCGCTGTAAGATGAATGGGTCTCAGAGTAATTTAAGCAGCGTTGTGCTGCTTTAATAGTCTGCATTATTTTGAGCGTGACTTATTATGCCAGGTGTTTGTTCTGCCTTTGCATCCCATCAGATCGTATGTCTCAAACGATCCATTTTGTCTTTTTATTTGAATTTTAGTTGAAAATGTTGTGAAGCGGCGCAACATTCGACTGTCAACGGATGCATTTTGAATCAGATTGGCTGACTACTTTGAATGTACCCAACCATAGCGTATTGAGATGTGTCTTTCTGTGGGCATTATCGAAAGAGGAGAGCCATAGCCTTAAAATGGATAGATTTTCTAGTGGATATTCGTGATTTCAGGCACGTAGCCAACTCTAGCTTCGGACAAGATAGTAGGCTACTTCAGACTTGTCTGTAGTGGCTAATTCAAGCTGTTACAATCTAAAATGTTATCCTTATTATTAGCATATTAAACAAAATAGTTGTGTTTTTGTCGTAGCCCAAGTCGCCGAATCTATTTTGGAAAAAATAATTTGCAGTAGGCTACACATTACAACATTGGCATATCAAATGTCAGCAATGCTCGCATGAGTACAGCTGGACAATATTGTGTAAGATTGCGGAAGCGTAGGCTATTGCCTAGAAGGCATTTATTTTCAACTGCCCTGCCAAAAAACGGGCTTTCTATTTGAGTGTCCTTGATTTTTGAATTTGGAAGATGTTGTCTTGTTTAAGTAACTGCTTTGGTTGACAGACATCAAGATAACATGCGTTTGCAGTGCATGCTACGGCTAAACATGAGTAAATGCGGCTGAATAGCTCGTGTTAGAGGGGGAAGTTGAATAGCTTCCTTAAAAGGACTCTAAATGTGATGCGTGAGTCATTGGCCCACTGAATTGCAAAATTCACGTTAATAGTTCCTCAGCACTTAAGCGGTAGGAATGGGCTGACATATCAGATGGGATTATGCAAAAGCATATTTCCTCACGTGAAGTCCACTTGGTTATGGCATGAATGAAAGTTTGTAGGCAAACCCGGACGAACCAAAATGTTTGATGCTCCATGACGTGCGTAACGCATTAACGCTGTACACGTTAAACGTATGTTTAAACGACCAGTATGATCACATCAGTTTGAGGTAGTGGCCATGAAAGGAATAATGCACACTTGGAAGCCTTTTATTGTTCGTGTACAATAGCTGGAAGTACCTGATTGATAACAGGCAGATGCACTTCACCCATATTCAACCGCATGTAACAATTGGAGTAGTTTCCTGTGGCTGCTAGCTTCTGCTATATGCTATATGCATTTCACCCACAGAACAGAATATAAATGTAGCCTCTCGGTACATATACAGCATTTAGCAGACGCTTTTATCCAAAGCGACTTACAAACCGAACATTTGTCATAGAACAGATCATACACCAGTTGTAGCAGCAACCAACATTATTGTGTTAGGATGGTTACAAAGCATGTCATCAGGGTGCTATGTTATACATTTACAACAAACATTATGCAATATACCACGACATAATTGTTAGAGGTATAAGTACCAACATGGAACCAATATTATTCTAAGAACTTGACAAGGACAGAAAGGACTATTATTTTTAATCAGTTCTGTGTCTGTTCCACTCTACAATGTCCTGTTGACTTCTGGGAGATGCGGTTCATTTGCGTTACTTTTGTATGACCCGTGTTTTCTCATCTGTCCACCGCCCTCCAGACATGCTTGGAGCTGGAGCGGTACCTGCAGAACGAGCCCTATGTCTCCACGTCTGACCTCAAGTTCGACGGCGGGGAGGACCTGTGGAGCAAGCTGATCTTGGCCTGCGGCGACAAGGCCAAGATGGCGTGCGACCCAAAGATCCCCTTCGCCCTCCGCCACGACGAGGCCAGCAGCCTCGACGACAGCCGCCACGTCCTCCTGGACGCCGGCAGCGTGAACTCTGACGCCAGCAGCGACGCCTCGGACAGTTCCGCGGAGCTCTCGCCCACGCACTGCTTTACCTCCAACCCGCTGGGCTCCGTCTCGGCGGGCTGCGGACCCTTCAGCCCCTCCGTCATCAGCACCCCGCCGTCCTCGCCGGAGGCCCACTCCGAACCCAGCGGTGTGTCGCCAAGCTGGGCGGGCACGCACGCCGACTCGCCGCTGAAGATCCGCGGAGGCGGCGGCGTGGCGGGGAAGGGTTCAGACAAGACAGGCGTGGGCTGCGCGGACGGCTCCCCTGATAGCCGCCGGCGAGTGCACAGGTGTCACTTCAATGGGTGTCGCAAGGTTTACACGAAGAGCTCCCACCTCAAGGCACACCAGCGCACGCACACGGGTGAGTCTCACGCCACGCTTGGCAAACACGCGGTGGTTCAGGCGCCTTCTGTCACCGCGTGAACCAAGTTTAGTCCCCTGAGGCTCAGCATACCATATTCTGGTGGCTGTATATATTAATGTACATCCTATTTTGATAAAGGCGAGAAATACGTTTTTTTTTTTTTTTTTTTTTTTTTTTTCCCCGTTGGTTTCTTATTTGTTTTGGGTTTTTGGCTTGTATTGCGTTGGCCTGGCTGTTCTGTAATGTGATTTAAAGATCCACATTGCACGTCCTCGGTTAGAGTGCTGCGATTGTTAGCGCTGCATGGCAGGAATCCTAAACTGTGACCTAATCTATCTGGAATGTGACTGACTGAGTGAACAAGTGATTTAGTGAGAGACGAGCGAGAGGGAGGGGGTTAGGGGGAGGGGCCGCGCATGGGGGAAGGGGGGGGATGAAAGGAACTTGGTTTCTTCAAAACAGATTGGGTTTCACCCTGGGAAAGGCTGAGTGGGTGGGTAGCCAGAGGCAAAGAGTTGGAAAGCTCTGAATGGCCATTTGACCGTTTCTAATGTATGATTTGTGCCATGGAATTGCACGTGTGGCTTTCACTTCAATCCAATGTTTATTTAAATGCATTTAACGTGTTTTTTTTTTATTTGTATTTTTTTAAATGTTACTCACTTTTTTTTTGCTTTTTTTTTTTTTGCTTTAGACATCCAAGTCTATAGGGCGACGCACTCTTGCATTCCCAACACATTTCACATTGCATAAGATAGCGGCCATGCAGGCTCTGCAGAAAGTGTTTTTTTTTTTTTTCTGGCCTAACCTCACCTGACCTGTTTTTTAATGCATGAGAGGAAGGTCCAGGCACCGAAAGCGGAAGGCCACAGAATGTACTCGCACTTCTCGTTTATTGAATTGACATTTTTTTTCATTTTTTTTTTTTTTCACATTTTGGTCAAGTTTCCGTGCAACTCATTGTCTATTTACCTGCTTGTTCCTCAGGTGAGAAACCGTACCGGTGTTCGTGGGAAGGCTGCGAGTGGCGCTTTGCACGTAGCGACGAGCTGACCAGACACTTCAGGAAGCACACCGGGGCAAAGCCATTCAAATGCAGTCACTGTGACAGGTTAGCGCCTTCTGACACTCCACCGAACGCTCCGACTACTGCCTGATGCAATCTGCCATACTGCGGAGGTGTCACTCACGTTGTGACGCTCTCGTTTCACTTTATTTCGCTGGGATTAATGCGGCACAGATATTTCACGCTTGGCTTCCGGTGGCACAGTGGTTAGATCACAGGTGGCAGGTGACGGAAAAGTCACTGGTGCGAACCCTAACCCCGGCTAACTCCTGACAGTGTCCCTGAGCAAGACATCTAACCCTTGACTGCTCCCGGTGGTCAGGTGGCACCTTGCGCGGCTCATGCCGCGGCGCACGTGCATGCGAGCGTGCGTGCAACTGTAAGGCAATCCTGTACAGCGCTTTGAGTGGCGTGAAGGTCAGGAAAGCTCTACATACATGCAGTCCATTTACAATCACTGCTTTGACCTTTATCCTAATGCCCATCCTCTTTGCTTGTGTTTTTACGCCATTTGCTAATAGCCTGGAGTAACCAGAGCCACGTTCACGTGGTGAGACGGGTGTGGACACACTCCATTGCAGATTGTTGACGGTCATTGCATCCTAATGGGCGTAGGCCTCCGGTTATTTTTGAAACTATTGGAGCAGCCTTTAACAGTCCGCATTGCTACAATTGGCCGATCCCAAGCCCCGCCCCTTTTCATCTGTCCAACTTAGTTACTGTAACTAGGTAGGACAAAACGGCATAGTAGGTTATTACAGGAAAACTAAACTAACTGAACTCCTATGGAGGGGGAGGGGCAGAGCTCGGGATTGGTGAAATGTTCGTCATCGCTTCATTTAGCGCTACTGCCACTGAAGCACACGCTCAGCTTCAACGTCATTGCACCACCCACCCCCCGGTGCGATTTTGCTTATCAGACCATAATCCCAGCGAAACGAACTAACAATTCTGAACCATTGATACAAAAAAAAAAACACCTTGTTTATATCTGCCTGATCAATAAACATCTCTCTCTCTTTCTTACTCCGCCCCTTCCAGATGTTTTTCCAGGTCTGACCATCTGGCTCTCCACATGAAGAGGCACATCTAGTGGTGCGCGGGGTGGCAGACTGACCAAGTAACGCAGCGAAGAGGGGAAATTGAGATGCAGTCTCCCGGCCGGCCGTCCTCTTGGTTGAACTGTCCCAGAGCGGCGTGGGAGGGGAGTGTTGCTCCAGCCAAAGCATGCCATTTTGCACCGTACCGAAACCCAGTGCCTCCGGGACCTCCTCTTCTTCTTCCTCCTGTTCTCCTTGGAGGGAAGGTTGCCCATGGCAACAGCAAGAGGACAAAAATCACTGATGGGAGATTCGATCGAGAACGACTTGCAAAACGGAAAAGAAAAGTTTGTGGTGGGGGGGGATAAAACAAAAACAAACGACAAAAAAAACAAAAAAATATACAAAAAAAAATGTATAAAAAAAACCAACCTTAAAATCAACTATAAACAACCACAAAAAGACGGAGAAAGAGAATGAATGATCTGTATGTATGCCGCATGATGTTTTGGGACACCTCCCGGCCAGCAGATAGAAAACACTGGTACGTTTCCGAAACCGATAAACTGTCTGAGGTAAGCATGTGTGCACTGTGAATGTCTGAGATTGACTGGCTGTACCCCGTGACCCCCCCCCCCACACACACACACACAGAGGGAGGGAGTGTGGGGGGGGGGGGAGTACCAATATTGCTTTGGACTGAATGCGTTTCCAGGGAAAGCTGCCCCTCACCGTTGTGCTGTGAGGATGGGGTGGATGGAGAGGGCCCGTTGGCCAGACACCCAGTCCCAAGGGGGGTCGGGTGGGTTCGGAGTCTTCTCTCCGATGCTTCTCAAGACCTTGGCTCTGACCAATGAAAGGGGCTGACTTGTAGTCCCACCACCACCCTTCTCCTACAAGTCACTGTATGTATGTTTTATTTGGTGCAGCTACTAAATGTGCAATGTGTTCTGTAGCCTGGTTTATTGTTTTTCTTTTTTTTTTTTTTTACTTTACAAGCTACAAAGCAGATTTGTAGTACAATTGTATAAGCTGTGGGCTTAGAGATATAACACAACTATAGTATAACTTCAGTATCATAGACCGGTGTTGCATGGTTCTAGGGGTTGTAAATTTTCCTGTTCCCACTGTAAGCAGGACTGCAAATAGTTTCAATTAGAGTGCAGCTAAAATACGAAGCGTTAGGTGTTATGATATTGTACATAAATCCATGGCTATTTTTATTTTATTTTCTACAAAGTCACCCATCCCTCAACGTGTTCTGATTTAAACCACTGCGTACCAATATGGAATTGTTCACAGAGCTCGTATTTTCACGCATTCTATGCCTTGGGACTAATTTTACTTTTTTTTTGTACTTTTATTTCTTTTCTATCTAATAATGCACTGTTGACCTTAATGGTGCCTTATGCAAGTGACTTGACCTTGGTTGGTGGCATGTTCAGTGGGAGGTCACATTTGTCATGATTTAAAAAGAAAAATAACTTGCAGTTAAGTCGAGGCTCAATTGCGTTTTGATTTGAGGTTGCGCCTATTTGTTTATCGACCAATTGGATTTAGTGTTGTGGTAAAAATAGAGATTCTTAAAAAAAAATTGAATCCATTTAATTGGATGCATCAAAGCGCCAATATAATTATTGTATATTCCATTTAGTTGTGCCAGATATTGTAAATAAGACAAATGCTGTATGTTTAGAGCACTTAACGCCGACGTATTCAAGACATTAGCTACTGTATAGTATATACTGTAGTCCATCACAGAAGTTTGAATGGCCCTAGCAGCATATGCAAATACTTTTGCCATGCCTGGATATTCAGTACCTCCACCCCCCTTACACACACACACACTTACACACACACACACACACACACACACACACACTCTCCCCACAAACCCTCTGACCCCCCCCCCCCCCCCCCTTCCCCATCCCATCTCTCCATCCCTGCAAGCAGGACTGAAGGAAAAAGCTAAAGATTTATTGTAATTAACAGGTTGCAGTTAGACAGGCCCTGCCTTGTTCTGCCTCTCGGTAATGAATTGCTAAAGGCTTTGTTGGCATGGAATCTGTCACAGACTGCTGACTGTGTAGGTTGGTTATTGACCTGTCTCGATAGCGTTGTTTTAGCTGTACTGCAACAGTATTACCAAAATGCCGGGACACATTGGTGACGGTGTACTGTGGATAAGATAGAGCTCACCCATTTGAGCTGGCCCGCTTTCAGTTATACATGCAACATTGGCATCTCCCCTGGACATTTTGCCCTATAAATTAATAATATTTATTTATACAGTTATTGTTGTTGAGTTTGTGGGGACAAAGGCACATTACTATCAAGTGTAGAGAACAAAAAACATTCTGCTTTTAACTCGTATGCTATTAAGTTACTTCATATCAGGGCCTTGTTGTAGCCAAGTGGCAACAAATTGATGTTGCCAAGTATCTGTGTGGCATGTTTGGACTTATGGATTTCACCTCAGTAACTGGATGAGTATAAACTTGCTTACAAACTGCTTGCTGCAATACAATTTGAGCATCGGCAAGGTCTTTTGTGGCCAAGGAAACAAATGTTCTTTCTTTGAAAGGGCGGCCAATACTGTTTCAGCTAGCAGTTGAGCCTTGATTTAGCTTAAAACCCCTTCCTTCTCTCCTCTTTCCCTCTACCCAGACATATTCTGTCATTCACCACAGCTCTTTGTTATCAAGTCTTTGTATAAAAAAAAAAGAAAAGAGAACTTTTGTAAAATTGTTATGTTTATGCTTTATGAAATTTTTATTTGAAATTGTTTTGCAAAATTGTTATATTTCTGTATGAATGTATTTTTTATTGGAATAATAAGAATTCTTATCTGACTTTGGCTTGATTTTCTGGTCTCATTTGTTGACTCCATGTTTGTTCTAAGAAGAGTTTGCTGCTAGAGTACGGACAAGAGTGAATTGGGATGCGGATTATAACATGTCAAATACACGTTTATTCCTTCCATTGAGCATTTGACAGTATAGGAATTAGAAGGACGTGCAGTATGTGAAGCAAAGTGCGGTTCATGTCGAACATACTCTTTGCCCATGACTGCAAGGATTATGCAAGACAAATTGCTGTCTACATACGCATTTGTCATCCGTTGAGCTGGTTGCGCCACCCTACTGTCTTGTAAAATACCATTGTTGTAATGTCCCCTAAAATAAAATTAATATTAAATAAAAAAGCAAAAAAAAATCTCATCATACCGTTTGACGAGTAACAATAAGTCAGGTTGGGCTCATTGCCCAGACACACTGCAGAAGTTAAGGCCTTGCTCATTTTCAGCAGGATTCAGACTGGCTCCTTTAAGCTTCCCTTCATCAAAGCAGTATAAATTATTTATCTCAATCTCTTGCAGCCCATGGCATTTAATTAGACTTTTATACATTTGTTAGACAATTACTCAAATTGACAGAGATAATGATACAAAACAGAATAGAATTGTTTAACTTACAAATGAACAAAACAAGAATTAGGTGAACATACTGCTATACTATAATACTTTAGGAATATAAGCCCTCTGCTTTTATGACATAATAGACAGGCAACTTCTTAAGAGTTAAAGCCCTTAGTTATTTTAATTAACTGTATGCGTAAGATATTAATTAAGCTTGGTTTGGAGGTCTTCCCAGCCTTGGAATTGCAATGAATGTTACTGCCTCAGATTCTGCCCATTGCCTCAGATTCTGTTTCCCCTTTATCTCTCAAGCTGCTGGCTGAATTGATTAAGCATCAAATGTAAATCTGTTGAAGGTGTGTGATACACAACCATGCAAGGTGCAACTCCACAAGCACATAAGACATTCTTAGTTCATCTCCAGCACATGCACGCTAACTAGTTAAGAAACTCGTTTTGCAGCACGGTGATATTACACATAGGTCAGCTACAGTACTAATCATCTTAGGTTACACTTTGTAACCTCTTTAAGTAAGAATAAGTCACAACACAAGTAATACATGTTCATATTATGTAGGCTATAATTCATATCATCCATTAATAAAAATGTAATCATCCTCTAATTATGCATTACATGTTTTAAAAGTGGTTTTGAATTATGTAGATTTTCCATCCTCAACACTGTTCTGTAATCTGCTTTAAAACAGTCTTTCTAAATAACATGGTCCTAGCACAGGGGACATAAGAATCAAGTCCCTAGACTTACATTGCTATTAAATATGAATTTGATGCATACTGTACGATGTCTGCTGCACATTAAATACTAGACTAGCACATTAAGTCATTTCAGGACATCCATCTAACTGTTGTGCATTCTACCAGTGAATCTTAATCATTGTTTGTCTATCACTGAGTAATAACAGGGGGATTACTGTTTTAATATTTGCTTTACAGCTGAATCCCTAGAAAATTCTGTGAAGAAATGCAACGTTATTTGAAAAACAAAGGGGAAATAATGGTAATGACGATCTTCAGGAATATGAGAAAGAAAATTGACTGTAATGGAGGCACACATTGAGTTAAATGAGGGGAAATAACAAGGAAAGAGAAGGTTATCAGGCACTAAGCCCGGTTCATTCAGCCCACCAGACTGCAAGTCATCACATATGCAGACTTCACTCAGAAAAGATCCAGCGTCAGGGTTTTCTGCCCCTCTCGCTCCCATTCTCTTCACCCTCTCCGTGTTAATGGAGTCTATTAGGGCATGGGCTTCGGGGGGAAATAGAACTCAAATCAGAGGTCAGAGACTTCCTTTAAGTTAATGGCTCGTCAGCATTGCCTGTCATTATCACCACTGCTTCGACCGCCGGCAATAATCCTAACTATCCTCATCCTTATCCTCTTCCTCCTCAAACCTCGTAACGACCATGTTTAATAATAATGCTGCTTTCATCAGTTATTGTCATTCATATTTGTTTCTTTGACATCTCTGTCAGCATTAAAACATTATCAACAGGGTTGGGTTGGTTACTTTTTAAATGTAATCCGTTACAGTTACTAGTTACAAGACTAAAATTATAACAGTAACGTCATTTTTGGATTACCTACATTTGGTAACATAATCGTATTACTTTCCATTACTTTTAGATTAATTATCGCCTAAACATTGTTCTTTGAAATGCCATACACAGCTATACTGCGTTGCCGCACCAACTCTTTCTATTTTTTAGACTTTATTTCAAATATTGACTGACGTTAATTACCAGCCAATTGCTATATGCATTTTTCTTATGCAAACTTCCTTTTTCAATTTGAAAGTAGTCCTAGAAGTACTCATCAAAATTTTTTGGAATACCTGTAATCTGATTCCACTAACTGCAATGTTACAGTTACTGTTTATTTGTAATTTGTTACAAGTAACTGATTTCATGTAATCAGTTAGTTCCCAACCCTGATTATCCATTTACCATGGTCATTATCACCATTGATATCCACAATATTACTATACCATCTTAACATTGATCACCTCATGCAAAAGTACTGTTAAAGGTCCCCTATTGGAAGATTAAAGCATTTTCAGTTCTCTGTCTATCTAGAGGGACCATAAAGGTCAGAACACCTTTTAAAGGCTAACTAACATTTAATTTAGCTACAATTCCTCTGAAAAAGAATATGGTAAAAAACATTTCAGACAGATTTGGCCCCAGGTGTGAATTCATTTCTGGATTGAAACCCATTGTTTCTGACCTATCCTGCCCTCCTCACGCTTAAAGCAAGTTATGTTATAATACCAACTGTCTTGATAGCTGGGAAATGGAACAATATGAGGCCATATAATAATTAATGGTTTACTAAATGTCCATTCTAAATGAGTTGCCACACCAAATTAGCATGTTGCGCATGTTGCGATTAGTGCCATTAGTGCCAATCCCTACAAAGCACATAAGTGATTCAATGTTTCTTCAGGGTAGGAACATGTTTTTTTTCCCGTTAAACAGAGATTATTTTTAGTTCAGACATGAGTCACAATGCTTTAAAATGCATAGCAGTGCCAGTGAGACTCTCTGTGGGTGCTGCAGATGACATGCTGGCTAGCTAGCAGGGGGCAGAGCCATGTAGAGAGAGAGTTGCGCCATCTACGTTCACTCCAATGGACCGTTTTTTCACAGCAATGGCGGATCGTGGAGCCTCAAAATACTTCCCGGAAGTTAGCCTAAATAATAAAGGTACCCTATAAATTATAATAAATATAAATAGGTGCATTTATTGACTACTAATTACCACACAAAAAAAGTTATATATCTGTATACATATATTCAAATTGCGCACCAAGCACTTCCTGGAACAATTTTGCCATAGGTTTTGCCGCTCCATGAACCTCCGTTGGCATAGCTCTGTGATTTCCATGGCTCTGGCAGGGGGTAAAGCGGAAGAAAATTAAAAAGAAACAGGGTGATGTTCTGTGAGCATGAGCTTGTTGCAAAACTCTTGGTGAGCGAGCGAACATGTTTGAGCCCTATGCAAAGTGTACCGAGGGTGACCTCATCTCGTAGATGAGCAAAGAGAGAAGTGTTCACAAATTACTCTTGTCTAATTACATTAGATTTCTAATCTTCTGAAATATCTGACGACAATGGTGAGTTGAAAAGTGTGTGCTGCGTGTGTGTGTGTGTGTGTGTGCAATGGAGGGACAATTCATCTGGTCGGCGTGACGTCATATTTGGCAGTGGCTGGAGAACTCGGTGACAACAAACGGCTGTGGCCTAGCAATCAAACGTTAAACAGTGGTGAAACTGTTTCACATGGGTTTATTTATTTTTATTTGTTATATTGAATTATGCTATTTAGTATATATTCGTATTATGATGACACTGATTTGGACCACATATAGTTGTCTTACTGAGCAATCGCGCGTCACTTCTGGGCCAGACGAAAAAGGACACATGGAGAGATTCTGGGATGATGTGCTGTTCTCACAAGAGGAATCTTCAACTCTCAAAGTCAATTTGTTCATTTAAATACAATCCGCGGGTCAAAGCAGGTCAAGATCGTAATTGTCCCGGTATTGCATCTAACGTCGCTTGTGTCGCTCAGGCACTCGTGTGCTACAACAAGGATGAACGAAAATACACCGTTAGCCTATGGAACCCGGGTCAAGCGGTTTAAGAAGTGGTGAGGACATGCGTCCGCATCCACACATAATGGTCCCCGGTGTAATGGTGTTTTTTGTCCCCCCCGCCCTCTCCATCACTCATTAGGCATTCTTAGTATAGGTCACATTGCTGTCGGAACCATAGATGCGATGCGAGGCGAGGCTAGTTTGTATACACTAATGATCCCAGTTGTTATGCAACTGTCATAGCATCGAGCCTCATTGTAAACAGCTTGTTGCTATGTTGCTTTGTGTCCACATCTTGTTACCGCCGTGTCCCAACTAACCCTGAAGCCAGTTAAAGGTAAAGTCAGCTATTTCAAGCTATTTGTAAGATTTGAAAAATGTTGTTAAATGTACCAAATATCTACTCGCATTTCGATATCTTACCGTTTCTTAGTGCGTATTTAAAAAATATCCTATACTTCTACACATCCCTGGCTCCGTAAATAGGAGCATAAACAAAGTGTCGAAAACCGCTCAAATCAACGAATCAACAAATTGCTTCAGAATGCGTTTCCATGTGTGGGGGATATTGTTAGCAAGCGTTCTCGAAAATGATTAACCCTGCCTTTAAAGGTAACATAAACAATGCTGTATGTTTGTAAATAATAATAACACCTTGCCAAATGTTGCTCCCTTAGAAACTCCACCCCCTAAAATTGAACTAAGTAAACTTTAATTTTACTTTATTGGCAAGCTTACTTGTTAGAATAGAACACCTAGTTAGCAAACTAACTCGCGTACACTGCAGCATACACAGCCACATGTTGGTATCTACTGTATAGCTACAGTTCTAAGTATAAGTATCTAATATGAATGATTGCACTGATGATACCGGAGGGCTGTGATTGGTAAATGGCAATGTTGGTCCATGGAAGGCAATGTGGAATCCAGAAACATTTCCTACTTAGCAAAATCAAGTTGCGCGCTATGCATCGCATAACCCAAGACTCCTAACCTGTAATCAGGAGTGCAATAGGGAGTTGGGGGGGGTGTTAATTTTAAACGGCCACGCAAGATGTCGAGCTTTGTGAAAGCAGGTGTGATTATCACTGAATAGCCGAGTACGCACTGCACCTGTGGCAAGCATAGACACATTACATCGAGACAAGGTCATCCAGACTTTGAAAAGTCCTCATCTCCGTTCTGCAGGTTAACTGTGTGCCTTTGCATTAATCACCATGACAACTGACTCTTTTGTGTGTTTGTATTATGCCTGGCAGTGAGGAGAGGAGAGGAGAGAGTGAGAGGAAGAGAGAAAGAGAGAAAGAGACACAGAGCGAGAGAGAGAGAGGGGGGGGGCAGAGACGGAGATTCCTGACAAGCTTTATTTGAATTTGAATTTCACACTTCACAATATTCTCACTACTTTTAATGTTATTCATTACAATTTGTCCAAGAAATCATTATCATGTGAAAAGATATGGTCACAGGCCGCAGATTAGATTGAATTGTACATCTGCTTCATCTCTTCCTGAGATATTAATGGTATCAAATACACAAAGTGTTTCCAGTTGATAAAATGTTCTTCTAACTGCTATTGTAGACGCGTAGACATTTATAGGCTTGGATCCTGTTAAAGGCTATACTCACTGATATAGCATAGCACACATTCTATTACAGTATTGTCTTTTTGTAGTTACAGACTCATTATTACAGACTTAGACAATTAAATATTTCCTTTGCCGCTCAAGACAATTACTACTAAGATGACCACAATATTATTATATTTACAATTCATGCAATTATTAGCAATTAATACCTAAGCCTGAAATGCTTTGAACAAAGACACTCATGCCAAATGTTATTAATCTTTGTTTTCTTTCCACCTCCATTTCAAACATTAATTTAGCATACACAAACCTATGTGTTCGTGGGTGTGGACGCTAATTAATTTTCATTCGCGCTAATTCATTATTGAATGAAACAGAAGAAGAGCATGGAGATGATATCACGCGGGAAGAGAGGGCATAAAGAAATAGCCTACAGTGACGTTTAAATCAGCGGGCTGATTTACACACCAAACAATGTGACAGTTGGGAAATTATTGTTTTGAAAATACAGCACAGCGTCGTCGCGTCACATTACAGAACCTTGACTATAGACTTTGCCGTTGTGTTTTCGTTAAATGTGGCTCCACGTTGTTTAACGTTTACACACACAACGTAATAATGCAACTAGTGTGAGGAATATGTATATTGTTCCTCAGGTTATTCTCTTATGGTCAAACATCCACTTCACCAGAGTAGGCAAATTGTCTTCATCAAACAGAACATAAGTATAGACTCTAGAGTATCTGAGAAAGATGTTATTAGAAAAATGAATTAAGGACATTTAATGAAATAATACATATTTGTTGTACAATTTTAAAAGCCCTTGTTTTGTTTCATTATGTGGTCCCTCTGAACACTTCCTGTGGCAAAATAGAAATGACTCGGGTTGCAGGCTGCCTCTTTCGTATGCTGACGGCAAATGCTTTTGGAATGACAGTAAGGAATGTTAAAAGGTTTCATAACCCCAGACTGACATTGAGACTAACAGCAGCTTCTTCTCTGGGATTCAAGCTTTGTAGCATTAGTTTGGTGGATATAGCATAGAAACACACTATTTTTATATTTTAGCCTACTGTAGGTTACATATATGATGTATACTGTAGACTACAGTATATAATATATCACATGTACAGTATGGCGTTCACCGAAAGATACTTATCAACGAAAGCAATACTTGCTAACATTTAAATAGATTTTAATGTAGCATATGTTAAACCATTTAAACCACTTCAACATGCTTTGAACTAAACAATCTGTAGCAATTATTAGCCTTTGCACTGTTATCCCCCATCTATCCGATACTGGGTGCGGTTTGCAGGTGACACAGCACGTCAAGTCAAATCACTGTGGCAGACAGGCGGCAGGTTAGGTTGCATTTGAATGCAACAGGGTCAGGCCAGGGTTTGTTCACCACTGTTCCCCTTCATGTGATTAAACATGCGGCAGGACGCATAATTTATAGAGCATGGAGGACCCTTTGACCTCATCACCATTTTACCATCTCCCACAAACCGGCGATGGTGCGATGTAAATAGCGCTATAAGGTAATTTATGCAGAAGGGATAAAAGCTGCCAATGAGAAAGAAACAAACAAAATCAATGATACACGTTTAGGCAAATTCATTAGCACCCCTTTCTATAAACATCACACACTAATTATAGGTGTTTGTCCAAGTGGCACCACCTTTTACTGCGAAATACTGTATAACAGAACAGGGAACCTCTACAATCACACAATTCCCATTGTTGTAAAACCACCAGTGCAAGTTTCATAAGATTTACAGATTCAACAGATTTAACCTTGTTATGCTTTTTCAATCTTCCCTCATCCTACAGATTACACAGAGGTTTCATGTTCCCATTATGAAGTCCCACTGAGCCATTTCAGGTCACAGAATGACACAGGTGAAAAACGAAATTTTTGACATAAGCTACATAGCTTTAAATGGATCTAATGAGAAATGATCTATGGGTGCCATTGCTAACCAGTAAAACCACTACTGCCCCCCTCCAAAGCACTTTTATGCTCAATTAATTTCCCATGGAAAGCTGCTCCAGTTCACAGCCCCACGGCCCTGCTCCCCCTTAAAAGAAATGCTTTACAGATGCTTTTAGCTTATAAACAGTAACATGGCCCCCGATCATGAGCTCTAGTTCTCATCCTTCAGCCCTTCCCATTTGCATATAGTGTAATGGTGTGTGTGTGTGTGTGTGTGTGGAAGGGAGGGTGGCTGTGGGGGGGGTCGGTGACTAACTTGACTCACATGGGAGGCTGAAGACTGTGACTCATTGTGTTCATCAACATGTGGAAGCTGAACTAAGTATAACAGTAGCACTGATATACATAAGGGAAGAAAAAAACGATACATGTACATTTGGGAATCGTTGTCTAAATGTCTAAATGATGTGAATATTGAGCAAAATATGAAACGGTTGATGCTTCAAGGCTGACCTAAGTTAAAAGGCCTGGATAATTTTAGACAGTGGGACCTCATTGACAATAATCCACGGTATGTTCCAACTATGACTCACCAGCTCCAAACTATCAACATCATTTAGTCTGGCGTTCGGACCAGTGTCCAGACAGTGAAAGTTCTGCCAACCTCCCCTTCAGACTCCAGTATACCGATATTATTCCTGGCTTTGAAGAGCCTCTGGGAAATTTTATCGTGCTGAGCTGGAAGCTTTTACTCAACGGAGAGGTGACCCCAAACCCCCGCCCCCTCAATAGGCCAGGTTACCGTGGCAATGGTTCATAATTAGACCTAGGATCACAGCCATTTCTACGAGTGGAGTGTTGCTCTGTCTTACTGCCAAGCTCTGGTATTGTCACTTCCTGAAAGTGGCCTTTAATTTTAGAACGGGAAGGAGATATGGCTTCCCGAGGATGTCTAAACTCACACACGCACACACACGCAAACATTTATCTCATAAAGTCACGGAGTCATGGCTTAAAACACATAACAAAATTATGGTAATGTAGTTTATATATAATTAGCTTACCACTGCTGTGAATCGAAAATTATAATTCCGCCAACACCCCGTGGTTAATGGATCGCAATAAATGAAATGTACATTTTGAAAATTGAGCAGGCATCCTTCCAAAAAATAAAGGCCTAGTTAATCATTCGCCACAGTTATACAATGATTCTTTGCATTGAGTCACTCCCTTGCCAGCTATTCATTCCGTATATTTGCATGACAGACATTGCGCAAGGATTTTATTTATTTCTTTTTCATCTGACATTGTTCAGTTTTGTCTGTACGTATCCTGTTGTTTTGTTTTGAGGGTGTAAAGGTCTTTGGGAGTCTCAGACAGCAGTATCAGCCCTGTTTAGCATAAAGCTTGTGGCTGGCCCCATCCATGGCCTAATGAAAAGTAGACGATAGGGTATGCTTGTCATGCTTGGCTAGCCCTGTGATCGGCAGACTGAGGACAGTTACCCTGCCTGCATGCCAATTAATCTCAGCCTCTGAATTTCCCACCGTCCCGAGCCATTCGCTCCTGCATGGAAGGGGCCTGCTGGTTGGAAACAAATGGCCATTACTATCACTGTATGTCAGTTGTTCTCAAACTGGCTGATCCACAAACCTGCCAAATAAACCGTTCACGGCTTTGAACCCATCAAGTTTTAACATACTTTATAATAGAAAGAGCCATGAGCATCATTATAAATGTACTGTTTGTTACAGTAGACTAAAAATATATATGAAAACATATATACAAAAATATACAGTATATACTGTATATAATGTAGGTCTATACACAAGTTCTGCAAAAAGCTGTAAACCCACTTTATTCACTAATGTTCTCCTGAGGGGTTCCGACCCTCAGCACCACCACATGTTTGTGTACAGAGGGGCCTGAACACAGTTATCTGGTGCCAAGAGGTTTAACGCTCAGATTCCGCCAAATTCAGATGACACGCCGCCTTCACAGACACGGACGTTTTACGGAAAGATGGATTTATTTGGCTCCAGATACAACAAGGCGTGTCAGTCCCAGTGGTGTGGGATTACAGTGCGCCGTGGACTGTTAGATGCGCCTCTTCAAGGATCACATTTTCCACCTTTTTGATATGCTGGATTGGTTAAAGGGCACAAGGCTGCATTATCATGCTGCTCAGGAAGGCGCAGAACATTATTATTCTCTTTTATTTATGTGTCAAAGCAGTGGGAGGGGACCTGGGTACCAGCTCGCGCTCGCAAACGCTCCTGGCTCCTTTCTCCGTAGACGGCTTGAATATGTTTAAATCGCCAGTCATCACCGCCGCAGAGCAGATAAAGATGGATTTCGGATGAAGATTCATCGGGCGAAAACAGACCTGAGTTAGCTGTTTCTATCCGTCATCATTTATCACATATCGTCCAGCACGTGTTTACAGAAAGAAAAAAATAAATAAACTAAAGCAATCTGGAAAACACTCATACAGCTATTTTACCAAAAAAAAAAAAGACAGAAAAGAAAAATGCCCATTCATCATTAATAATGGACGTGTTGGATCCGCTCACAAAGAAACAGAGAAAATCCAGGTTACAATTCATGGGATAAATATTTCATAGCAAACATCTGTCTGTGTACTCTGCGCCAGCGTGTTTTTGAAGTTGTTACAAATGATTGTCAAACGGGAAGTAAGTGAACAACCCACCAAGGGAACAGAACAAAGATGCATCGTCGCTGGGAGGGGGGAGAGTGTATGTAAAGGAAGATAGGGGAGCAGGAAAGGGGGGGGCGTAAAGGAAGATGGGGGGCGGGGGTTTGGGGTGTAAGAAGAAAACAGCAAATAAGTTTCCCTTGCTTGTCAAACAAATTAAACATACATGTTGGTTGCAT
>JAODUE010000013.1:361362-392289 GCA_027564755.1 Amblyopsis hoosieri
GTGTGTGTGTGTGTGTGCGTGCGAGCGTGAGTGTGTTTGTGTGTGTGTGTGTGTGTGTGTGCGTGTGTGTGCGTGTGTGTGTGTGTGTGTGTGTGTGTACTGTAGCTCGGCAAGCGCTCTGGTGATAGCCTGTCATTTAGCAGTTTTATCACAGGCTGTGTCTGTGCGTGCGTGTGTGTGTTAGTGTGTGTGTGTGTGTGTGTGTGTGTGTGTGTGTGCGTGTGTGTGTTAGTGTGTGTGTGTGTGTGTGTGTGTATACTGTAGCTCATCATTTAGCAGTTTTATCTCAGGCTGTGTCTCTTGGTGCGTGCGTGCGTGTGTGTGTGTGTGTGTGTGTGTGTGTGTGTGTGTGTGTGTGTGCATACATACTGTACACGTGTGTGCGTGCGTGTTTGCATGTACATTATGATGGCAGAGAGCCATGCTGCTGCCTCGCCAGAACACAGATGCGCCCTTATTAGGGGCGAGCGCGGCAATGACAGAACTGCATTAGTGTGATGTATGTGTTGTTAGCCAGCAAGCAGCTAATTCCAAATTTAACACCTGATTCGCACTACGCAGTCACACCTGAGTGCAAGCCAAGATTTACTACCCTTGTCAGGACACTGATGGCTTTTATAAGTAATTTTTCGGAGTCCCCGATTCATTCCTTTTGGCGTCGCTGGTAATGAATTATGATTCTGGGTCAGGATTCGGCTTAAAAGCAAAATTACAGTAATTTGGAAAGTGGGCTGGCATAGTCACTGCACTACCAGGAAAGCCTGTCTACCTGTGAGGTTTCTAGTTTGACAGTAGTTTGCCAGGTAGAAGTGTTCATTGTTTGTTGTTATTTGCTACAGTCATTACTGTAATAATTGTGTGTTCTTGACAATAGAGAGCCGAAGTAACTTCTACATTATGGGACCTTAGTTTGGAAATAAATATGTATGGTAGTCAAAGGCGAGAATAACATTATTTTTAGATCCCGTTTGCTTTGTGACACGAAGTACACATATGTTGTTTGACTATTTAAAAGAAAATTCTTTGAGTCAAGAAAGTCTCAGTTTGTTGTGCATTTGTTGAAGTATAAGACTGTGAAAGTAAGTTAGTAAGACTACAAACCCCGTGTTGTGTAAGTGTCATGACGTTTTCGCGCCACAGTCCCCAAGCTGAATAAAGCATTGGACCTTGGCTCTCTATGGCGTGTGCAGGTGATCATACACTCTACGTGTGCATTGCGTGTTCTTCAGTGCTAGATGTGATTCCGTGTGACAGTGTGCGAGGTAGCCATGATGGAAAACAAGGGTGTGATCCATGTCGAGAACCCACAGGCCTTTGTCCACTAACAGGTTGTGTGATTCTGAACAGGTGTGTGCACGCGTTGCCTTGAGCCATCTGGCTTCGCTATAGACGTCCCAGCCTGCTATTTGTCCCTTTTTATACCTCTCACCGGGCAAGGGGTTTGCTACGTGGGTGTGTGTGTGTGTGTGTGTGTGTGTGCGTGTGTGTAATGTGTGCATGTGTGTATTTTGTGTGTGTGACCAGAGTTCGGTGCTTCTGTGTGGCGTAATGTCTGCGGTCATCTTGTATAATCACAGCGGTGTCTGCAGCCCGTCTGCTCATTGCTGAGCAAGGATAGCTCGCACCGACAATGACCCTTTGCACCCCGACCCAAATCTCCTTTATATACTGCACACACACACACACGCGCACGCGCACGCACACGCACACAATGCAGTCAGGGTCATACCGCACATGCAAACTCATTAAATGATGCTCACCCACCCCACCCTAAAAGCTAAATGTCTATTCAATAACACTTCTCTTTGGCTGTGTATTCATTTTAATTAGATTAATTAGACATACTATCAATTTGAAATCATCATTATTGTAAATCATTTATTAATAAATAAATGTTACCTGACAATATTAGGTGACGTGGAGGTGCAGATGTTTATTGACTCTTACATTTAATGTTTGAACATTGATTATTATTTACTCTAGTACTTTGTATGTTTTTGTTAAGTTAGGTTAAACTTTAAGTGGCTAAAGAATTCAAGTTACAGTACCTGCCTTACTGCTAACCATTTGCTTTACCATGTGAGTAAAAAAATGAAATAAAATGTGTGAAAATATATAATATCTCTCTCTGTGGGTTGATACCTTAAACTCTGGAAAATCTACCGTTGACATACAACAGACGCAAATACAGTACCGCTTAACATACTGTACAGTAAGGGGTTGCCTGTGTAATAATAAATTAGCAGCAATCACACAATTAACACTTTCGAAAAACAGGTGGAGTGGAATAGCTTTAAATTAGATATAATAATAACACATTTTTATAAAGATTAACCTGTGAATGATTCATACTAATAAGTCTCACCTCTGTGCACGAACTTTGAGGTGATCAAAAATTTATGATAAAAGTTTCAGCGTTTACTACAAAGTATCCGTTCAAGTAAAATGCCTGTAGTCAGCTATTGCAAACTAATTTGCCTTTCCCAAGCCCCGCCCCTTTTTGCATGTCCTCCAATAACAGTTGAGCAATTTTTTAATCTGACGGAACCTTCCGTCAACTGTCTGTTTTGCTGTAATAGGTTTCTATGGTGTTTTGTCCTACCTAGTTACAGTAACTAGGTAGGACAAGTCAATTGCAAGCTAATTGTAAGCTAATACACTTTGTGTAAAATTCAACAAATACTGTATCTCATTCGCTTATAGGAACATAAACAGAGTGCCGAAAACACATCACAACAACAAAGCCGCTTTGCTTCACAATGTGTTTGAATGTGTGCGGCGGCCCTGCAGAGAGATATTGTGTTTATTTGAGCTCAAAGTTACAAGTGTTGACCTGACCCCTGCCTCTACTGTAAGTTGTAAATGGTGGTTAAAAAGGTTTACTTAATATAACTTAAATACCTGTGTCAACAAAATTGTCTATTCTTGTGCATCGGTGACTTTTGCTGCATATTTGTGTTTTTGTTCTGATCTCAGTGAGTGTGCTATCACGCCTCACATGTGTGTGTGTGTGTGCGTCTGTGTGAGAACTCGCCTGAAGACTGGAGTCATGCTCCATTAATTAGCACAGCAACCTGCTGACTTTCAAGTGGCTCTCTGTAACAAAACTCTTTGTTATTCAGCCTTTTACTCCTGATGTTAACACTATCAGGCCCGGTCCCACGTTGTGTGACTACATACAGTATGTCTACCGTGTGCATACAGGTCTATGTGCGTGCGTGCATTTGTGTGTGTGTGTGTGTGTGTGTGTGTGCGTGTGTGCATGGGTTTTGCGTCGCTGTGTGTGTGTGTGTGAGCGTGTGTGTGTCCCCTCAAGCGGAGGTTTCCTGCTGAATGAGTTGGAGGGGATCATCAGCTTGTCTGTCATTAGGAATCCCATCAGATTTGGAATTGCAATCACAACAAACGGCTGTCAGACTGCACCGGTGGTGTGTGGGCGGTCAGTGAGCACAGGAAGATTGTAAACAAACAGATCAGCGCAGATTTCTATTGAATATAAGCTTGTTAATTACCAGATGGATATGAGCATTGCTAAACGCCAGATGCCTGTATGAACGCTTAAAGGTAGAGTAAGCAATTGTAAGCGAATTCACTTTCTGCCGCAACAGTGGCACAGTGGGTAGAGTGGGGTGACAGATGATCCAGAAATCGCTGGTTCGAACCCCGCTAACTCCTGACCGAGTGTTGAGGTGCCCCTGAGCAGGACACCTAACTCTAACTACTCCCTGTGGTCGGTGTGTGAATGTACAGTACTGTACAGCGCTTTGAGTGGCTGGAAGGTTGGCAAAGCACTATATAAATTCTGTTCAAATACTTTTTGGCAAATCCAGTATCTACTCATGGACTGGTCGCTGCCCAGTCTGTGTGCGTGCTGAACAATATAATCCAGTGTTTCTCCATAGCCCTGGCTCTGTAAATGGGAACACATCAAAATGGTGCAGACCGCACACAAACACAATGTCCCTGCCTAGGCAATGCATTTCCAATGTGGGGGGTGGAGCTTTTGAGCCCCCTTTGTCATTGAAGGCAGAGATGTTTTGCTTTTTATACTGTATGTATCAACGAGTTTTCTCCTGACTATGCCTTTAAGCGTTTGAACATTTGGAGAAAGCAAAACGATTTTCCTCTGCTCTGATTTCGTAAATCAGAGGCCCAGGTGAAACCTACATCATAGTCCCATTCCCAGGCCTCTGACTGGGGTGGGGAAGGAGGGGGGGCGAGAAACATGAAAAGCTCTGAGACCTCCAGCTTGCTCCTCCGCCCCTGGCGTTGGTTCTCTCCTGCCTCAGATGACTCCCGATGACTTCTTCTTCTTGTTTGATTTTTTACCCAAAAATCTTCAGTTGTCGCCTTGTATTATGACACCCAACCACACCACCCTCTGATGCAATTACACCCTGTCAGGCCCCGTCTCGTTATCGCCGTGGTGACCTGGGTTATGCAGCAACGATACATTCCAAACCATCCACAGTGAAAATAACGCAAAAGTATCATACATATTCAGGAATGCGTACAAAAACCAGTACCTATTATTGTCATGAAAATTATTATTTTTATAATGATAAATAATTAATAAATTAATAAAATAAATCAAGAAAAACAATAAAAATAAATGTTTACAGATTATTCAAATGTGTAATGAGAAGCAATAGACATTGATTCCTTGACATGCAAGTTAAAGACTAAATGTACAAAGCCCTATTTCCCCTTATATATGCAAGTATGAAAGATTTTGCTGGATTTATTTCAAAATCTAATTACTTTAATTAAAACTTCCTCTAAAACAGAAAGAATTGTTGATTGCTAAACCTCAACTGGGTGGCATAATGTTCTAATAAAATCATTTCCCACAATGTTCCTCAGGCTGGCTTTGGCATCAGCTTGTCCACTTCTGTATCACGCGCTTCGCACGTAGCATGGCCACTTTTACAGTACGCAATCGAGTCAAATTGTAAAGGATCAAATTACATCCCTCCTACAGTGTTTCCCTCCCAATGTATACTATACACGAGTGTGATATGCTCTAAAATGCATTCATCTCACATTGTGTTTGATGAAAGGCTCCTGGTGTGAAACAGTGGGTTTCAGTGTTCCAAGGCGCAGACAAAACTGTGTTGACTCAAGTGTAATAGTCTCAGCCTCTTCCGTTCGTTAGAACTACGTCACATAAGCAACAATGTACTGAACATTTGATACATAAAGTCTAATAACTTTCCGGAAGTGAGGAAGTCTATATTCATTTGCTCTGTATAAGTCTGTATCTGTAGATCCTGTGTGACGCTAGTGCAGATATACAGATATACAATCACAGATGAGAACAGACAGTGTCATGTCGGTGCATTTGTCAACAAATTCCTCTGTATACGTTTAACGTTTAACTTGGTCATTGAGTTACGTGGTTGGTCGTCGTGCATGTCAATCAAAACACCTCTCCTGTCAAGTAGGCAGTATCTTGACGCAGTTAGCCAGCGCTGTGTCCCAGACTTAACGTAGTAAAGCCTGGCTCTGCGAGACTAGCGTAATAAAGGTCCCAGAAGGGGTGTTGAATGGCAATCATAACAAACAGTGTTGGCTGGTGCTGTGAGAGGCGACGTGTTGGTGTGGCTGTCTGCTGTCATCAGCCCACAACGCTGTGAGCAGCACCGACAACAGAGACGTCACATGACCTTGTCTGTCCACTCACAGCGAGGAGAATCACCTCCCTATTGTCAGCTTCTGTTGCCACCACATACACACACATGCGCGTGCGCACACACATGCACACACACACACACAGACGTGCACACACACACACACACACACACACACACACACACACACACACCCTCACTCAAAACTAAAACACACAGCTGCTGTCACATCTCCAGAATCGCCCCCCCACCCCTCCCATCCTTTATATATTATGCCACTGGTACTTTCACTTTTGAGTTTTGCTTCACTTGACAGTGGCGAATGCACATACACACACACACAAACACACGCAAGCACACGCACACACTCACACTCACACACACACCCACATGTATGCACACACAAACAGTCCCAGAGGGACCTGCTGACCTTCCCTGTCTGCCCTGTTGCACCCCCATCAATGTTAAGTGTCAGCTCTTCCACCCGCTTCTCCCTTCCTTTCCCAACCAACAGACCGACCATCAGACCGACTAACAGACCGACTGACAGACCAACTGACCGACCAACCAACAGACCGACTGACCGACCAACCAACAGACCAACTAACCGACCGACTGACCGACCAACTGACCGACCAACCAACAGACCGACTAACCGACCAACTGACCGACCAACCAACAGACCGACTAACAGACCGACTAACCGACCAACTGACCGACCAACCAACAGACCGACCAACAGACCGACTGACCGACCAACTGACCGACCAACCAACAGACCGACTAACAGACCGACTGACCGACCAACTAACCAACCGACTGACCGACCGACCAACCGACCGACCCGACCCAATCCGGCTGACCCTCAGGACTCCGGTCAGAACCGCATCACCGCACCGTGCGTGACCCATGCGCCAGGAAAATTCAGGTTAATCTTTCCAAATTGTGGACCACTGAAAGTGAAGCACACCCTGTACAGCAGTTTGAGACCAGGTCTCCAATTACATGATGAACACTGCAGGGCTGTGCTTCCATGTCGTTTGGGCTTATTACGAGAGCGTTGCCTGTTGAACTGAAATGTGGTAGGTTTTCATGTGACACACAGACCATTCTCTCTCTCTCTCTCTCTGTCTCTCTCTCTCTCTCTCTCTCTCTCTCTCTCTCTCTCTCTCTCACGTTGTTATCGCCACGTCAGATCTGGCACCTGTCATGTAAAGACTGTAGTGGTGGGGGGAAAGCAAGAGGGAGTGATGACAGAGAGAGAGAGAGAGAGAGAGAGAGAGAGAGAGAGAGAGAGAGACACACACAGAGAGTGATTGGGAGACAGAGAGAAACGCTTGTCTCTGAGGGAGACGTTTGTACCCCTCGGAGCGACAACACAATAATTAGCATAGTGGGAGAGTGAGCAGCCCGGCGCGAGAGAGATAATCGCAGCGCCTTAATGTCGGCTGAATGCCATTAATCAGTAGCATTACCCACAGTGCTGTGGCTTTTCTTCACAGTTATCTCATGGCGTTGGGTGATGATGAGACCCCCTTCCCTCTGCCCCCTTCCCCTTCCCCTCCACCGCCATCACCCCAATCTTGATCCAGAGCCATGACAGTTTGCGTGTGTGCGTGTGCATGTGTGTGTGTGTGCATGTGTGTGTGTGTGTGTGCATGTGTGTGGTCTCTCTAATGCCTTTTGGGATTGATCGGGGTATCTCCTCCCATTGTGGCACAGATTGTCGACCGACACTCATGTAACAAGTGTTACATCACAGTTCTGTTCTGACTGTGGTAAAGTGACAGCCCTTAATGGAGTTAATGGAGCCCCTCCCCATCAAACACACACACACACACACACACACACACACACACACACACACACACACACACACACACTGTTTATATACTGTATAATGTTCACACGTGGCCTTAGGATTGGTACACCACCCTGGATGGCGTCAATGGGGGCGGGTAAGTGCGATGATGTTTTCTAAATGGTGGCAGAGCTACAGTATAGATGAGGAGATACAAACATAATAACGCCGATTGGCTAAAGGCTGTCCAGTTGTTTAATTATTAAACCAGAGGTGTACGCCCAGTAGGAGTCAACAACTGCAAACACTTCCTAATGGAGCGTGTCCAGGCCGAATGTCGCAAGGATTTCAAGCTCTCTAGACTGATTCTCGCGGCAAAGTCAAACTGAAACTGAATCAGCCTATATGATGCTTGACATCTTTGCTTGATCTGACCGATCAGCATTGTACTATAGCTACAAGCATGATTTAGGTGTAACGAAAGCGCAGGAAACTTGCAAACAACTTAAATTAATTTAGCATTAACTTAATTAAATAACAATAACAAAGTTTCGCTGGACGGCTTCATAGATGTACTTGTGTCTAACTCGAGAACCACGTTCTGTCCAGGATTGTACCTTAAACCTAATTTCCATGGTCGCTGGTCTCTCTCCTCTCCCTCTGTGTGTGTCTGTCACACATCGCTCCACTACCTCTTATTGGGGGAGGGGGGGGGGGTCATACATCATGCATATGGGCCAGTGCACCTCTACACCCCTTTGTCAACATATTGCTTTAGGCTTCGCACACCAAAGTGTTTCTTAATGTCATTCACACCGAACTAAAAACTTAATAAGTAATAACATTACTTTTTACTGGGTATTAAATGTAATTAGTTACGTTACTAGTTACAGTACTATATTACTTTCACAATAACTACCCTGCCTCGCCCGTTTCAAAAAATTACAACCTGTGTAGCCAACTCATTTTTATAACGGAATCCTCTTTATTGGAACAATAACGAACCTTAGGAGTCAACAATCAGCCAAAGTGAAAACATTGCAGCCTCTCAAACCAGATGATTGGACAGGTTGGTTCAATTAACCTACTATAAGTTTGCTAGGACCAGCAAAATAATAAAGGAGGTCATACATCATGTGCACCTCTACACCCATTTGTCAACATATTGCTTTAGGCTCCGCACACAAAAGTGTTTCTTGATATCATTCACTCACCGAACATTTATGTAATGTGTTCTCTCTCCTCCCTCCTTTCTTACCTCCCTCCACCCTTCCCCGCCATGCTCTTTCTCTCCACCTGTGTGTATTGTGAGGAGTGAGTGAATTTTGAGGAAATCAAATGCACATTTAATGATAATGGAACTGACGGGGACGAAGGCTGGTGTGGCGCGGCTCGCGGGAGAATCACATTGCCGCATCTCTGTGGTACCGACATACGTAATAGGAAGTCGTTGGGAAAAAAGAAAAGAACTGAATGCCTTTCCGAATTCACCTTTTGTCAGGCTAGCGGGACCATTGTTCTGCTTTTCAGAAAGGCAATTGGATTCTTTTATTTATTTATTTATTTATTCATATTAAAAAAATGTCTCTTAATCTAAATCAGCAACTTTTACTATCAGAAGAGCCATTTGACGCCCATAACATTTTATATTTATCTGTCTGGAGCTGCAGAAAAATATTACACAGTACTAACTTAGCCTATCAACATTACTAGTAGACCTAAATGAGAATTCATTCACATATTTTTCCCAGGAGTGATTTAGAATCGGGGGGACAGTGAAATGCTAAGGGAGTACGGAGGCATGCTTTCCCGCAAAGTAATAAAAAAATTTAATTAAAGTACTTAAATGCCCATTTCTGGTTATTTGAAAACAGAATATACTAAATACAAGCCTATGCCAAACTACTGAGCACTCACAATGTTGAATGGACTAGATACATTTGGATACTGGTGAAATCAGAGGACACAGGCTGGCAATTAAACAAAAAATACAAAACCTACATTGATTTCTATATGATGTTTGTCAAAGCCATAGGGAGACTCTGTAGAGGGGCTGAGGTGCTCTATCTGCAAAAGGGTCGGCCAAATTCCATTTCAATAGATGAGGACATTCCAGAAATTGCTAATAAGCAAATAAGTAGTAGCGAAGCCTTTACCAGAACAGCGGTCTGCACTGTACTTGATTGGTTTTCCTCTATGAAATCGTAGGCATAGTAGATAGGTTAGTGGTTCATGTGGTCAATCCAATCAGACCTGTAAGCAACAAGAACAATTGTACTCATAACATATAAAATCACGTATAAAATAACGTATAAATACTTTACAAAGCAGTAGCGTGTACAATACATGCATCTACTTTTCTGTGTGTGTGTGTAGGTGTGTGTGCGTGTGTGTAAGTGTGCCTTTCACAAAACTGACATGGCCTTTTACTGCCCGACACTACAAATACTCAAACACGCTAGCAAAGTTAGCACGTTATTACCATCCCTCCCCCGCGCCTCCACACACACACACACACACACACACACACACACACACACACACACACACACACACACACACACACACGCGCGCGCACACACACACACACACACAGACACACACCTACCCACCAAGAGAAAAGGTCAGCATTTTAATGACTTAGCTCCCTGCGGTAATCGCCTTTTTGGTTAGCCGCGCAAACTAAATGAAAAAGATGTCGGCGTTTGTGTGTGTGTGTGTGTAGGGGCGGGGAGGGAAGTTAACCTATGCGTCTCCGTTTCAATAAGTGACGTGCCATTAGCCTTGCCCTCCGCTGTGCGCTCTGTGCGATCGCCTAATCCACTCACTCACATCCGTGCGCTAGCCTTGGGAGGCCTCTCGGTTTAACTGCCATTTCATCACCATTGTCTCCACGTGATTCTAGTTCACCATATGGTTTAAGAGCTATGGGAGCTCTGAGCGAGCCTATGAATAGAACAAAAGCACTTCCGCCTTCATTCTTCTGTGTCCGTGTGTGTCAAGTGTGCCTTGGCGTGTTTCAACAAGGATGTGAAATGACACAGTTTGATTGGACGCCTCTCCCTTGCTGTGTATTTAGTACAGTATGCCAACAATTATTGTATTAAAACGAATATCAACGAAGCTACAGCTTTTGTTAAAGCCCAACATTCCTTTTCGGTTGGTGTTTATTTCGTTTATTTTTTTAACTGCGCTTCAACTTAACTGGCTACCTGACTGGGAGTGGGCGGAGCTATGATTGGTTACAATTCAGATTGGATGTCACACCTGGGGTCAATTTTGACTGGCTTGTTTAACTACATTTTTTGAGGAATTCTAGCTAAATGGCACGTTGGACAAATCAAAAAAATTGCCCAGTTCATTTAGGTCCCTGCCGACACAAGCAGACACACTGCACTCGACTGGAAATAACCAGAATTTTGTAATAATAATCGCCATAAATCTATTTAGAGCTGTGGCAGAAGTGTGCCCTTCAGGGGAGAGATGAGTGACAGTGGTTCTCTGTAGCCGCCGATGATTCCCTCGCCAGCTAGCCAGCCAGCCAGCCAGCGTGCGCCACGATCTAATCCTTCCCCCTGGAACCCGGGTGGCATTAAACTAGCTGGAATGAGCGCCACGCGAGGAGGAAATGGAGGTAGACGGCCATCCACAATGGCCCCGGAAAGTGTCTGTTCTTGTAAACGGGGGGATTAGAGCGAAAGAAAACCTCCTCTCCTTGTGTAGGCTGCCCAGTGCCCACAGAGACAAAGCACGTGTTTATACACTCTCTCTCTCTCTCTCTCTCTCTCTCTACCTAGCTGTTAGACCCTCCCACACACGCATCACCCAGTCTACCGTGGGATCAGCTGAGCGATGTGGCATAATCTTTGACACGCTTGCCAATGGGTGAAGATGATCATCTCGTTCCGTAGCTGATACTATGGCGTGTATGCAAATTGCAAACAGGGAGCGTCGCCGCGCCGAGTTTGCATTGGCCAACACACCCAAATAGACGGACCCGTCTCGTGTGTCACAAAAACGGAATGCACCGTGTTCCGCCGTGGTCACCTTCCTCTGTTAAGCCGCGGCAGAGTAAAGCTCTACCTGTCCTCCTCGCTAACTGGACTGTAACGAGGTTGTGGCACCGCGTAATCACCCGAGCGGCCTCTCTCGGTGTCCTAATCATGCTTTAAAGTGAGCTCATTAGAGGCAACCCTCGCTGTGACAAGGCGGCCATTAGCCATTCTCGGTGCGTACACCTTTACGCGCAGCAGCCACCTCTGCTTGCATGCCACGCCATGCCTGACCCCTCGGCGAATGGGAAGCCAGCTTCCCGCAGAACATGGACAGGCGTGACTGGAGATTCAAGGGGGAAAGGGAAGAGGGGGGGTATACTCCTAATTTCTCTCTTCCATGTACCTCATCCCACACCCTTACACATTCTGCTCCCAATTGTCTCCCTTTCTCTTCATCTCTCACCTCATCATCATCTTTATCATCAGCCTTCAATTTCCCCCTTCCTTTATTGTTGGATTTTTGTGTTGTTGTTGTTGTTTTTGTTGTTCTTTTTTGCATGCTTGGATTGCATCATCTGGGCAAATGGCTGGCATTTGGATGAGGAGAAAATAAATACCCCGCGTGTCCCTGGCATGGGGAGTAATTGTGCCTTGTGTCTATTTCAAGTGTCTGGTGATCTATTCACAGATCCATACTGCTAACGAGCACTTTGCTTTCAAAACATGCAGGTCCTTGTGGCACATAAATAACGCTGCCTTTCGTTATGCAAATGTCACCGAATGCTTTGTGATAGGTGTGTGCGTGCGTGTGCGCGCGTGTGCGTGTGTGTGTGTGTGCGTGTGTGTGTTGAGGAAAGTATTTTCTGGTGACACATCGATGGAGCCATTCTACTTCACGGACATGCCCTCCAGAAATGCTGTCTGTTGATGTCTTGCGCTATTCTAGGTGCCTTGGATGCTACAGTAGCCTCGCTCCATTCTATTTTCTCAATTTTCTTCACTTGAGAAAAACGGTCGTAAAATTCCTTGGGAATGTCTTGTCGCAACAGGGCTATGCTTTAAAAAAAATGTGCCTCCCGTAATGTTCCTTGAGCACACGCGATTGCTTTGCAAATATTTGGAGAGCTACAAAGTGAAGCGAGTGAAACTTGCGACACGTTTATGTCAATATATAATGTAAATATGGAATCTAATCAGACAAACCCCTACGCTTTATGAGGCAATCAGCATTTAGGTGTGTGTGTGTGTGTGTGTGTGTGTGTGTGTGTGTGTGTGTGTGTGTGTTTGTGTGTGATTGGCCTCCCAGGTAATTATAGCAGACAGCTGCCATGGCATTCTGGATCAGTCCCACATCAACAAACACACACATACACACACACGCACACGCGCAACGCGTCAACGCGGCATCATTATTAGAGGGCGGATGCCCAGATTTGTGTCACAGCATTCAGTGTCTCCAGATAAGTCCGGGCCAAATTGTTTCCGAGACGCACGCGTCGCTGCGGTGAGATGCACCTGCCACGGCGATAGCGGGCGCCGCGGTGATTTCAAAGCCCAGCTGCAACATGCGGTGTGCGGATGCAGATACCGTTATGCAAAACCGCTGTGTGTCAGGTGCACAATGCATGAGATACGGGCGGCCGCTATTTGCCTCCGCCTGGCAACTGAAAACACAGGAGTTGATCTCCCACCCCTCGTTTGATTGTTCCCTGTCGACCCTGTCCACACTCCTTGTCATCTTCCCTTGATGCCCCTTGCTCTCTCTCTCTCCCTCCCTCTCTATCTCCCTCTCTATCTCTCTCCCTCTCCTCCATGCTATGGTGCGCAGGGCTTGCCGCGGTGTCATGCCTGCATGCATCATGAACCCGCTAACAAATTACACGGAGTAGCCGCTCCGCTCCCTCTCTCACTCAGCTGTCAAGTGGAGCCACTAGAGCACTGTCTCCCATCGCCATATCCCCCACCCCCCCTTGCCTTTCACGCCATCCTTCCATCACCCTCCCCCTCACCGGCCCCAGCAGGGGCTTCTCGGGAGGCTGTCCCTCTCATTGTCTTTGGCTGTCCATCCGTCCATCCGTCTGTCCAACCTTTCCTTCATCCTCCATTCTCTGTAGTCTGTCCTACTTCTTATCTTCTTATCTTCCCACCTTCTGTGTCTGCATTTACTTGCAAGCCTCTTTATTCTTAATGGGCTTAAGGAGCACTTGAAAAGCATGTGTGTTGTTTTTAAATCTCCATGCATGCCCCTCCTCTGCACCTTCTGACACCTGGGGCAGATGTTTGGGGTTCTTGGGGTGCTTTAACAATCCTAGCCTGATTACAAGACATAATATTCACTTTGTGAATATGGTCTGGTCACGCTCCTTTGGTAAGAGTTCTCAGTTGTTACCTTGTACTGGGCGTAGACATCTGGTTAATTTTGAAATTATTGGGCTGCCTAGGACTGCCTTGGACTGTTGCGAAAACTGATTTCTGATCGCTTCATCTAGCTCTACGACTATTTTGAAACACACTAACCCTGATTCAAGCAGTCGTTGCAATGCCGATTGGTTGATAAAATCTGCACCAATAGTCACAAAATGAAACCGAGGTCTGCGCTCCTTAATTAAAGAATGCAAAGACTGTCATAAATGAAGCACGACGTCCAGACTATTCACTCTTCAGTGAGTTTTGGGTGTGATTATACCACTCTTTCTTTCTATATTTACTCATCATCAGTTTCTACCAGTTACATTAAGATACTGTAGTTAGTTCAAACCAGAGCCATGGAAATAACAAGAGTTATGACAACGTTAGTTCGAAATTGTCAACGTTTAGATGGTTCATGGAGAGGCTAAACCTGTGGCAAAATAGTTCCCGGAAGTGCTTGGTGGGAAATTTGAGCTCTATTATATATATATTTTTTTTTTTTTTTTTTTTTATGATTTAGCACCCTCACCTTCCCATCGAAATAAATGGATTCACACCGCTAACAAACAATGTAGCTCAATAAAAGCATTATTGTGCTTTCATAACAGTGAACGGTTGAAGTATGGTGCCTGATTACTAATGGCCTATTGTACCTTCTAGCAGCTTTCTTGGGCGTCAACTGATTGCCGATTGTTCCCATGATTACCTTTTGGGGGGCGTTCAAAGCGCGTGTTGAGCAACCTGACGTTACGCAGAGACGACGACAAGGCTAAACATCCCCCCGTTCGGATTCCCTGTTCATAAACAGCAAAGCTGCACGGAAAGCAGGCTATGATTTATAGACTGACGCTGGAGGCGCGACCTCCAAAGGTCACCGGGTCGGTTTCCCGTTTGAATGGCTGCACGCGCATGCACACACACACACATGCACTATCACGCGCATGCACACCAGTGGAAGATCAGCCGTGCGTGAACGGCCTCGCACACACACACACACACACACACACACACACACACCTGCCTGAGCGTACAGTGTGTGCGCGCACACAACCCCCCAAGCATATCTATTTTTTGATAATGCAGCCTGGCACAAACACGCGCGTTACGCACGCACACACACACATGCACTATCACGTGCACACACACACACACACACACACACATCCACTTGCGCATTCCCACACACACTTACGTATACCTATTTTCTATTTTCTGCGGCCTCGAACACACATGCATGCGCGAATACACACACACGCACTAACAAGTGCGCTCACCCACACGCACACACCCACACACCTATGCGCGCACATACACATCCACGCTAGGGCTGGGTCGATATACCGGTATTTTATTTATATCGGTATATTTTCAAGAGATATAAAATTAGACAATATTGTTTATATCGACGTAGTTATATTATGTGTTTATTCATAACTTTTCCGATTTGTTCGTCTCTCCCTCCATGCCTGCACTTGGAGGGAGAGAACAGTAAGCTAACGAAATGCAAGGAGGTATTTGGTGATTTTGACAAAATGTTTATTAGCTTACAAATAGCTTACAAATAGCTGACTATACCTTTAAGCACCGGACACACAGCAAGCGATCTGCTTGTTGCACATCGCTTTGTAGCAAATTGGTCGCTTGTTTACATTCCAGGCTTTGGTTGCCTAGGTATCCATCTCGTATATGTCAGTCCACGATATCCGTACCTCCTATTGGTAGTCGCCTCAATCGCGTCGCTTTACGTTGAGTTCAGTTGAACTGGAAGCTCACGCCTGTAATTCACATCCCGGCACTAATTGACCAATCCCAAGCCCTGCCCCCCGTTAGTCAATGTAACTGGATTGGACAAAAACACCTATAACAGGAAAACAGGGAGTTTCTGTCGGATTCCAAACTTGTGTTTATTGGAGCACAGTGCGAAAAGGGGCGGGGCTTGGGATAGACCAATAGCTGTACTGTACCTTCAAGCAAGGGAAGGTGAGCGAGGGAAGTAAAGGGAAGAGGGCAAACTCATCTTCCTCATAAGTCACAGCGCTGGATCCATCTGCTGTGAGGCGTCAGGCCCCCCGGTGTCCTCCTCACCATTGTACCTGACCTTGGTGACAGTCATGTGGAACCCGTCCCAGGTCACAACCCCTGATGTCGCAGCCCATCCCGTCCTGTAATATCGCCGCCTTAATAGAGCCGCTCCATTTATATGCATTGCTTTTTCTCCTGCAGCGAGACGTTGGCGCCTGCCTGGGCCCCGGGAAGCAGAGGCGCTCCTGCTTGTGACCTCTATAGGCAGAGTGGGACGGGTGTGTGGTTGTGGTCGTTGGATGACTTTAATGGGGGTCACAAGATGGAAGTTAAAAATTAAGAAAAAATAAATAAACATACATATATAACATACGTATATATCACAAACAAATGCATTAAATAGAAAACAACGCTTTTTTAATTGTTGTTGTTATAACCAAATAGTAATAATAATAATAATAATAATAATAATAATAATAATAATAATAATAAAGTGTATCTTGGGGCTTGAATGCCTACATAAAAAATAAAAAAAATATTACTGACAGACATTAAAGAAATAATAGCGGTGAAAACCTCCCATGCTGTTCGGGTTGTGTGACTATGATTATCTGTGTTCAAAGTCAAGCTACGGTGTAGAAAACACGTGCTGTTGCAGCTACAGTACAGCATATACAGTATCCTATAACTGAGCTTTAGCTAAGAGCTGAGAGTGTGTAAAAGCCCCACTGGGTCTTTTCACGGTAACATTCTACACTAACCCATGGGAGGCTGTACACACAGAATGACTGATAATGGCAGTCCCAGGAGCAGGAGCTTTAACCAAGTGCATTTTTTTCCGCCTTTAATGTGGATTTTTTATGTTATTATTGTATTGAAGTATGATCATCTCTGACAAAAGTATGATGTTCATATGTTGATGTTCATGGATTTAAAAAAAAACTGTGTATTTACCATTAGTCACACATTACATTTTATTATTAAAGCCAACGCTGTCAGCTCTCAAATTCTTTTTATTTTATGTATTTATCTGCTACACAGGCTGAGAATTTTTTTTATTAGTAAAATAGTATTAAAATAGTAATTTTTACCCGAACCCTTAGTCCTTAATTGGTTAAGGCCTGGAAGAAGGCCCGGATGGAATTACTCTAGATATCAGATCCACATTCCTTTGACTAAATAATTATGACAAAAAGTGTGCATTTATCGCTATGCATTTGGGAAGTAACTGGGAAGTAACTGATTACAAAAAAACACTAACTGTAATCCATTACAGATATCAGATAAAACAGTGGCATCAGATTACAGTTTATTTTAAAAAAAAGTTTAATTTAAAAGGGACGTATGCAGAAGAAAAGTAAACTCATTTGGATGGCATTTCAAAGAACATGTAGGTGTGAAGTAATCTAAAAATAATGGAAAACAATCAGATTATGTTGCTGAATTTAGGTAATCCAAAAATTGCGTTATTGATTATAATTTCTGTCTAGTTACTAGTAACTGTACCAGATTACATTAAAAAAGAATAACCTACCCAACCCTGACTGTCTCCCAAAGACCCCCCAGCCCCCGAACATGTAAAGGAATGACAGGCCCGGGCTTCCGTGAATCGGACGCCGTTTGCCGTTGTTTCAAGATGACCGAGTATGTTCAGTACAAGGCTCCAGCTGCAGGTAGTAATTACTGATTAGGCCGCAAAAAAGTTGGGGACAAATGCGCTGTATAATCAGGGTTCCAGTCGACAGTGGGGGCCCTTCACAATGGCTTGTAATTAACAAGATAATTGGCGAGAGATGGCGATGATTTCTTGAGTTCTTCCTTATTTGCATGTCACTTGCACAGAGTTCTTTATGAGCCTTTTTCCCTGTTCACTTATGGCGGCTGAGTTGCTAATGATAGTGTGTCCTGCAGTGTGTACTTGTGGTTTGGGTTTAAAAGGCTATAAATGTAGGGGGATGTGAAGCAGTTTGTAGCAAACACCTGTTCAGTCTTTGTTTACATTGAATCCAAATGTCCAAAACATCTATTTTCATTTATTGTTATGCATTCAATTTATATTAACACTTGTAACAGGTCATTGGTAATATATTTGTCTGTATCTATTTTAAGGATTATTTCCAAAATTCATAAAATGACACCAGTAATATATCAGCAAGCCTTCCTTTGCACCTAACCGTGTATCACACACACATATATCAAGATGTTTATCAGTCTTTTTCCAATTAAACTCTTCCAGATTAAGGTGTCGCCATGGCACTTGTTTCCTTGACAACACCGTCGTTATTTCAGCCTTCCTCCAAGTGCCCTTAATCTGAGCGGATATGAAACCCTTCAGTATGGTCGTCCCCCTCCCCCCCCCCCATTCTTTCTGGTTAGTTACAGTAGTACCGCCTGGCTTACTTCTTAAGCCTAACATCATGGGGTTCCTTTGTCAGGGACTTAAATGGGTATTGCAGGTTGATTTCACTCTTTCACACTCATATTTGCTCGTTCTCTTCACTCTCCTGCTTTGTATTTCTGTGAGCAAGAGTTTGAAGGACCCCCAAGGGACTCTCATGTGGGCATAATCAACAGGTGTTGCAGGATTATAAAGAGGTGTGTTAAAGGATCTTAAGAACAAATGCATGTTTTCACAGAACACATCAGTGAGAGACAGAGAGCATGAGAGAGAGAGGGAAAGCATGAGAGAGAGAGAGAGAGAGAGAGAGAGAGAGAGAGAGAGATAGCATGAGAGGAAGAGAGAGAGGGGGGAAAGCATGAGAGAGAGAGAGAGAGAGTAAGAGAGCATGAGAGAGAGAGAGGGAGAGAGAGAGAGAGAGAGAGAGAGAGAGAGGTGGAGAAAAGAATCTGCCTTGGTAATTTGATGGAGCATAGTTAATAATGTATAAGGTTTTCAAGATTCAATCTTGGAAATGCACACGTCGGGAGAAAAAAGAAAACAACACTGTGCTGAGTATAAATTTGACAGGTGACATGATTCTTTTTTGTGTAATTGATTTGGTTTTCCATTTGTTTTTTCATTTCCCCCCCCCCCTCCCCATCTTTTGTGGAACATGGAAGGCAGCTAGTGTGATAGATGAACCAGAGCGGAGTTATTTGTTCCCTCTGTACCTCTGGGCAGCCCACAGCGGCATGAAAGAAGCACATTTCTTTCCGCTGCGTATTTGTTGTACAGTAAAACCACTATGCTATATATGTGTATCCTTTCGCTTTGTGTGGGTGAGACTGTATAGCTACTAGTTCAAGTTCAAGTTTCAAGTTTATTGTCATGTGCAATAAAAGTACAATGTACAATAGAATGCAATGAAATGTGTTTTGGCTGTGGCTCTCTCTGCCCATGAAAGCTATAAGTAAAAAATATAATACAGTAAAAAGCCTATTTAGAATAATGAATAAAAACAAAAACATATATATAAACTACGCACAAAAAGTAAGGGCATTCGTTAACACTTGTGGGATCAGCTTGGACTGCTGTTCGTTCCAGAGTGACCAACACAACCACATTGGCTGACTTGCGACCAATGCTGGATGAAGAATGGGATGCCATCCCACAGCAGTGTGTGACCATGGTGACCAGCATGAGGAGGAGGTGCCAGGCTGTTGTGGCTGTGTATGGTTCTTCCACACGCTACTGACGCTCCTGTTTGTTAAATTAATACATTGTTAATTTGCCAGTATGTCTTGTTTCTTCAGACTTCAATAATCCAATCCACTAAACAACACCAAACAAGAGTCAACAGCAAATATAAGATGTTTGATATTGTCAGAGAAAATTTGGCAAATATTTCACGGGCGCAACCCACATACTCATCTTTGCTGCTAATCCCACAAATGCATGTTCCTTACAAATGTTGCAACATTTAAAAGTGAAATAATCTGATTTTACTTATGCTTAAAACAAGCAAAATTGGTTTACGTGCAGTAAATGAAATTCACTTGATAAGATTTCTTAAACCAGTGCACATTTACTTAAATTAATTCACTAGAAAAGCCATTTATATTAGAAATACGTCCAACTAGATTTTAAATCTAAAAACAATATTATAAATACAAGATTACAAACCACACTCAGCTCAATATATACTGCTTATATATACAGTGTATATATATATATATATATATATATATATATATATAGACACCTAGACATGCTATCGTAAAACAACATAAATATTGTATTACAGCCATACTAAAAACAAGCAAAATAAAGAAGTCAATCCACAGCCACAACTATAGTTTAAGTGCCACTGTCTGAGGGTTAAAACTGTCTCTGAGGCAACAGGTCCGAGCTCTGATATAAGAAGATAGGTTGTGCGCCAGATGGCTTGAGTCCTTCATGATATGAAGCACTTTCTTCCTGCTGCGGCTGTAGTATATACAGTATATATCCTGTAACTGTTGTGACCATATGATTTTAGAAGCTGTTTTCACTGTCCTCATCAAAAACATGAGTCATATGCTGTAAAGCTACCAAGCCAACATTCTATTTCTATTGTGAATTGGTAAGAGAGAGGGTTTTAGTGGACATAGCAAAATAGCCAGTGTTGCAAGAGACCATTTTGAGGGATTCAGCTGCACAGTGGCGTACCGGTTGGTTGCATGCAGGGCTGGGTTCCCTTCTCCCTCGTTGGAACACGTCACCGCTGCCTCCAGAGACATGCTAACCTGACACGCCTCATGGACTGTTAAGCCCCGGACACACCGCAAAACGACTAGCACAGCGATGTAGCGACGAGAGACGATGGAACGTCAATGAGGTTCGGCGACGCGATTGACGCCACTTCCAATGGGAGCTGAGGATATCGTTGACTGACTGAAACATTTCGGGTGGGAAATATATACGAGAGGGATACCTAGGCAACTAAAGCCTGGAATGTAAACAAGCGACCAATTTTCTTCTTATTTTCTAAGTATATACTGTATGCAAATAGTAGTAAATAAAAGTGGAAAGTTGTGTGTTTTCTATCAGATGATCTAGTATCTTTAAATGTCTTTAAAAGTCTTTGGTATTTTGTCAGTAGTTACACAGTAGTTACACAGATATTTTAGGCTTGTCCTGGGGACAGGATGGTCAAGTGATCTGGGTGCTTGGCTCCCAGCCGGAAGGTCATGGATTCACACCCCGGTGTTGACCTACATGTAAGCATCCTTGAGCAAGGTGCCTAACCCCTAACTGCTCCTGGTCGCACCTTGCATGGCAGCAATCACCATTGGTGTATGAATGTATGTGTGAATGGGTGAATGTTAGGCAAAATACTGTAAAGTGCTATATAAATGCAGTCCATTTGTCCTGGACCTATACCGTAAACATTTTTATATTTGGTGTGTTATCATTAATTCACTGCTAGTCAGATCAAATGGAGCTTGAAAACAATGTAAGTACTGACGTGTTCAATGGAAACTAACTTATCTCTAGCTCTGTATTTCTTCCTCAATGCCACCTGCCTTTTCTATGGTGCGTCAATCAGGTAAGCTTGCCCATCTCTGGTTGTGTGCATGCGGGCATATCATTGCATCTGTCACAGTGACCTCTGACCCCGGGGCCAAGGGTCCCTATCACCCCTCTCACATCTCACATGCCTGTGTGGTGATGGTAATGTCCATTAAGCTTGTGGTCTCCTCGATGGAGAATCATCCATATTCACTAGTTACTGGTGTTTGATGTAGGCTTCCTCTTGTCTCTCAGCTCCGGAAGTCTCCGGAAGTCTTCATTTTTCATTTCAGACAGGTTTGCTTTTGTTCGAGGTGAAGCATTTGAACAACTAAGGCTGGAAAGATACAAAGGTATAACTCCTCAACAGTGCCGTGCGCTAACATTTTATGTGCGTCAAACGTCACACTTGTAGGTGATAGCCTCGCTTTGTACTTCCTTTATTTCTTCTCAACATTCTTCCTTGCCTCTTTTTGTGTGTGTGTGTGTTTGGAGGGGGGGTGCTAAAATATCCATTCAGTTTTATACAACGGTAAGAGACTGCGAACAGCTTGCGGGGAAGGAGCGTTGTAATTACAGCGGTTATGTCAGGCGGAGCTCAGAACTCAGAAACGTGGCCCACGGTGGCGAAAGGCCAACGCGTGCCGCTGGGGGCCCCTTTGCTAAAATTAATGGAGAATCGGAAATGAATCGATAGCTAATGAAAATGTGTGTTCACTCTATTACTGCTTCAATGGTGGCTGTAGCCTCTGGCTGTGCATATGTGTGTGTGTGCGGGTGGGGAGGGTGGATCGAGACTGTACTCTGACACAATGGCTACAAAGGAAGCTGCAGAGCTGTCCCTGTGTTCGCTCTCCGACCCCCCCCCCCCACACACACACACACACACACACACACACACACACACACACACATACAGTACATGCAAACACACCTTGTCCCACCACACCGTGCGTCGTGTAACTGGGGATTTATGTTTGGTCACAAATTAGTTGAAATTTGTATCCGCTTCATTGCAGATCTGCGTAGACGCTTGTTGTGCTTGATGTAATTCAGTAATCAGGGGTGTTTGTTTCACAAACGCTGGCATGTGAAAATGTACACTGCAAAAAATGCCCTATCAAATATAAGTGCATATATATTAGTTTTGAGCATTCTTATGCTTAAAACAAGCAATTTTGGCTGCCAGTGCATTAAGTGAAAGTCACTTGATAAGATTTCTTAGGTTAAGATTTACTTAATTTAAGTCACTAGATAAGCCATTTATATTAGAAACAAGTCAACTAGATTTTAAATCTAAAAACAAGATTATCACACTAAATTAGATGTTAGTTTTTGCAGTGTATAAATGCCTCCCTCGAACACGCTGGAGTGGATCCAGGAAGCAGGCAGGGTAAACACCAAAATGACTTCGCTATGATACTAAATACGTGTATATATAATAACATTTCATATAGACACTTTTAAGTTGTATGGAGACCGTTAATAGGTAACGGTGACATGGACCCAGAAATGCTTGTAGTTGTTCTTGCTTATTTTCTAGATCTGATTTACCGGTACTTTGTATTTCAACAAGAGATGAAACGAAAATGGTGACATATTATATATTATATATAACTTCTTATTTTTTACTGCCAGCCACTATATTATGTCAAATAATAGATTATTTGTACTGTACCGGTAGCCTACGTATCAACTGTAATATTAATTGATTCTGCCATTTTCTGAAAAAAGTCTGAAAACTTTTCTGAAAAGCCGCTTTAAGATAATTTCCACTTACGATGTTGTGAATACTACAACAAAGGGTGGCCTTCATTTGGACTATTCTCGAGAAAATGGTAAACACGACCCCATTTGAACGCACCATATGCCTCAATCTGCGTCAAGGGGGCGGATTCAATGATATTGTAGTATTCAGCGGATATCTCCTTGCTGTCCGCTAGCTTCCGGCTCTGTGTGGGCACGGAAAAACTGTACATGAGAGCACAAACAAAGTGGTGCATGGTGCACCACACAACACTGTCCCAGTCTTGGCAATGTGTGTCTAAGTTAAGTGGGCAAAGCAACTGAGGGAGCATTGTACAGTATGGCATTAAAGGGAGATGTGTTTTTGCTTTGACCGAGTTTAAATATCAACAATCTTTCCCCAGCATCTCTGGCTCCACTTTTAACTAATCCTAGGTCACACAGAGAGAGAGAGAGAGAGAGAGAGAGAGAGAGAGAGAGAGAGAGAGAGAGAGAGAGGGGGGCGTTGTAAATATTTTCTACAGATACTCTGAGAGATTTATAAAGAATGAGGCTCGGCGGAGGGAGGAGGGAACCTTTTGTGTCACTTATCCAGGTTGGGCAGGGACGCGCAGGGCTCAGCGCACATTAGTCGGCCACTCCCCCAGGATTCACAGATCATTTCTCTTCCCCGACATGGTACATGCAGCGCTGCCCCGGGGTGCCTGACAGCGTGACGCATCGCCTGTGTCGGTCTGTGTGTGTGCGTGTGTCTGTCTGTGTGTGTGTGTGTGGTAGAGAGACGACCTCCACCCATCATCACCTCCAACAAAAAAACGGACCCCTCAGGGCAGAACATTGTGACCGAGCGGCCCTTTCCCACCACACCGCCTCCTCCCTTCCCCCCACATCACCTCCTTCCCCTTCCTCCCCACAGCAGCACCACCTCCCCCATTCTTGCTCTTTAGTCATCGATAAAAATCAGCAATTTTAAGATAATATACTTTGTGTCAAATATAGCGAATGTCTCCTCATGGTCCACTAACTAGCTCGTTCTGTGTGCATGCTGAAGAAATAATCCGGTGTTACTATCAGCCCTGGCTCTGTAAACGGGAAACAAAAGAAAAAAAAAAAAAAAAAAGTGCTGTTGTGTGCACCCTTGGCAATGTGTGACCAATGTGTGTTGGCGGAGCTTCTGAGGGAGCACCCTATGGCAGTGAAGGGGGCGGGGCTTCTGAGGGAGCACCCTATGGCAGTGAAGGGGGCGGGGCTTCTGAGGGAGCACCCTATGGCAGTGAAGGGGGCGGGGCTTCTGAGGGAGCACCCTATGGCAACAGTCTCTCTCCAGAATGAGTGACTACACCTTTAAGAACAGATTGTGTTTGTATACATGGGGCGTTGTGGCTGTTTTCTCAGAGGAAGAGCTGATTGTGACGTAAATCAAGGTGTGAAACTTTCCCTGCTGCGTACTTCCTCTAGACAACAGGTATCGTAGACAATCGAGTGGGTTTTTTTTTTGCACTCACAGTGATGTCTCGGATCTACTGAATCACACTGATGACTCATCGTGATTCATTAAGCCATCAGTCCATTGTTTGTGACTGTTCCGGCTTTCATTTAAAAATGTAAAAGTTTCATTCATCAGTCTAATGACCTGACTATCAGCATTGAATAAGTCTGACTCCATTATTTACAATATAATTGGTGCTTGTAATATAGGAATTAACATACGTGTGTACCTGAGTTAACATACAGTACTTGAATGTATTCATATTTATATTATATGTTGTTATATGTGTTATATTATATGTTATATTAAAATGGTTTCAATATCATTTGGGTATAGTATATATAGTATATATACTATATACTGTACATTGTTTCTCAAAAAGCTACTCTAGTTTGTTTGCTAATTTGTTTGCGATCGCTGAGTTCTTGCTATGTGTCCTCACAATATCCCTGAACTTGCATTTTGATCTCTTTTGCATAATCCAGTGTTACTATCAGCCCAGGCTCTGTAAACGGGAAACAAAGTGGTGCAGACCGCACCACACAACAACAATTCCCCTTGACCAGTGTCATAATCATTGAGTTGTATGTGAGTTGAGATGTAATGGATGAGAGTAGCCAATGATAATAGTTTCATATTTCAGAAATCTACCTGGATCTAAATGTAGGTATAGCCAATCAAGTTCAACACTGGAGGAAAAAAACATCTCATCTGATCTCTGTTGGTTGACATGGCAATGATGGCATGACTGCAAGTGTGTATTGGGGGGGGTGGTGGGGGTGGAGGATTCTGAGGAGACAGGCACATCTGTTCCATTAGTATGCCTGTCGGCCCGCTAGACCTGAGCAGTCGAGGGCAGATGCAGGGTCAAGAGTCTCTCCACTGCCGAAATTAACCATTCACTTACGTACGTGGAGGGAGAGAGAGAGAGAGAGAGAGAGAGAGAGAGAGAGAGAGAGAGAGAGAGAGAGAGAGGAAGAATGAGAACAGGAGGAGGCAGGGCGGTCGCCTGATCATCAGACCACAGAAACCCACGGTCGTCCTCGGAGGCAGATTATTGACGGAAGCGGCGAGCGTCAGGATCAGGGCGGAGCACCCTCCGCTGCTCACTGGCGTAGCCACGGGTGTGCCTGTGCCACCCAAAGACAGAAATCAAATTCAGATACAGAATGCATTTATTGTTGTAGATGTTACTAAAAGGTTTTGTAGGCTATTATGGTTTAATTACTATTTATAATAGCCCAGTTGTTTATTCTACATTTTTTAAGTCAAAAACAACATTACCATCCATCCACAGTAAAAAATGTGTAGCTTACGCTCAACTTTGTTGCCTGCCCCTGAGAGCGTCACACGGGGGACAGTGTAGCCGGTGTCATGCCCAAAAGTGGTTCACCTTCAGCAGCTAATGCACCAGTAATGTCACAGTAGTTTAACTAAATGAAAAAGAGCTCCCCACTTACTTCGTGTTTGGATCGCATTGCTTGTTATAAGCTGTTTCGTGGTCATCTCATGTTTTCAGTCGACAGTCGACATGATAGGATAAAATCCAGCAACAGAGCAACCATGCTCACCGGGTGTTTTAAACCTACAGAGACTTGAGTCGAGTTCAATTATGTAATTATTTAAGGATAAGCTGCGCTGTTTTGCCATTTGAAGATGTCAGTAGGCTGTCAATAATGTTTCTGTTTAATCATGCGGTATGCTGTGTCAGTGTAGTTTCTTGCCCAAGTTATCTTTTATTATCGTCAATCAACATCCATATTATTTTCATCAAACAACATCCATATCCACATTTATAAGTGTGGTCTAGGCGCAACTTCGCTGACGTGATGGGCTCCTTGTAGGCCCCATGTCTATTTTTAATATAGTTGATACGTCTAGTAAATAATGATTGAACATTGATGTTTAAAATAACAAATAAAGAATGGTCTAGTGGCGTTTCTTTTATCTTGCTGCGCTGTACAGCCGCTGCTCTGCTCAGGTGGGCTGCCCGACCAGGTACAAGGCATTAATCCGGTCTGTTAGCAAACAAGCAGGCCAGGGGCGGCTAATAGAGCGCTGCCAGGGGCTTATGTCTCCTCCATTACCGGGAGCTGTTTCATTTGTCTCCTATAGCTTTGTAGACAGGAGAGAAAGGGGGAGAGGGTATGGCAGGGGCAAAGGAGCAGGAACGAGGGATCGAGCGGAGGTGGGTGAGAAGAGGAAGTGTGTGTGGGTAAAGGGGGGGGCCATTGGGGGTTTGTGGGGTATTGACGCACAGAATGGACAAAGGCAGTGGAAAGTACTCGGCTTGGCGACCGAGGTGAGGTGAGGTTTGTGCATGATCAGCAGTACCACACACAACACACAACACACACACACACACATGCACACGCACACACACACACACACACACAACACACACACACACACACACATGCATGTACACACACACGCACACATACACATACACATACACATACACTCACACGCACACACGCGGACACACACACACACACATGCATGTACACACACACACACACACACGCACACACACACACATGCACACGCAAACGGACACACGTACACACACACAAGCACACATGCATGTACACACACACAAACACGGACACACACACACACACACACGCACACACACGCACACACACGTACACACACACAAGCACACACACACACACAAGCACACACACACACGCACACACACACACACACAGGGACATACACACACGTACACACACACAAGCACACACACACAGCCTCCTGCCCCCTGTTAACACTCCCCATGGCTCGCTGTCAATCACAGCACGGCGCAGAACGAACTGTGCGTAATGGGGTTTTGTCAGAGCTCCCCGGAGCCAAATATTAGACGGCCCTGAGAGATCACCGCACGCCTCCATCTCTCTTCCCCTCCTCTGTGGCCTATACAGTAGCTGACAATGTGTTATAGTGCGCCCCCCCCTTTCCCCCAGTGTTCGTAAGTTTAAGGGGGGGCAGAGAAACATCTTAGTATGTGACTTGTGTTGTGGGAGGTGCAGAATCAATCTTGAACATTCACAGCAACACCTTAATGGCATTTTTATATTTTGTTTTATAAATCAACATTTTTATAAATGCAAGCTATTCATACCTCTCCATATAGTCTAGCACATGTTGTATACACTGACATATTTGGGTAGGAAAGGTGGTCCTTGATTCTTTTCTATCTTTTTTTATCAAGATTCCTGAGCAGCCAAGTCTTTTTCCGTTCCTGGTAGTCTCTGGTGGGTTGTGCTGAGCGGTCCATGATTTATGTGTTCATACATCGTATTCCCCCGTGAGGACGGCCCGGGACTCTGAGAACATAGCGCTACACCTGCGTGTCTCCGGGCAGCCGTGCTCCCTATAATGGTCGCTGACACATGCTCAGCGGTAATGATCACCTCGGGGGAAAGGGGAGGGGGGGGGGGGGGTTATGGGGTGCGGCGGGGGTTTCCCAATTAGATTGCTTCAATGACAGACACCCGCAAGGACAAATTGATAGCCCCACCATCGCTGTTATGGTCACGTGGTCTCTCATGTTTCCCATTTAATCTTTTTTATTTGACCTTTACAGCTAATTTCCATTTTAGACAGATTTGTTCCATTTCAGCTTGTGTTGAACTTTTTTTTTTATGCCTCAACTTAAAGGTAAAGTCAGTGATTGTAAGTTAATACCCTTTTTGAGTATCCCAGCCTTGACAATGTGTTTGCAATGTGTGGGGGTGGAGATTCTGAGGGAGCAACCTATGGCATTGAGGAGTTTTTTATGGGTGTTTTATGTTTTGATCGAGTTCAAACATCAACAATCACCAGAATGACTGACTGACTGACTACACCTTTAATTGGTTACCCTGATTAGAAGTGGAATGATAGGTCAGAGACGACAGAATTGATGTGACATCTGGTGACAAAGCTGATTTTATAAAACATATTTTCAAAGCAGATAATTGGCTAAAGTACATGTTAGACAGATTTCAAAATTAGTCAAGGCTTTTCAGGTCTCCTCAGACAGCAACACAGGAAAATTATGTTGTTTTTTAAGATAGAGGATATTTGCTTATGTTAGTCTGAGCTGTAAGCTCTCTGCAGCAGTATGTCTAAACAAATGTTTCTTTGGAGTGTTTTCTCTTCTTCGTTTTTTTTTTCATGCCTTTTATTTGATGTATAAGATGAATCAAGCAACTGTCTGAGCGGGTGACAAAATGTTTACATGAAGAGAAACAAATGCAGCAAATGCCGCTTCTTCTCTGAGCTCACATTACCATTTATGCCTGAGGGGTTGTTTTGGTTTATGAGGGTGCAATATTCCACTTAATCACTTTAACGCAATAGTAATATTGTCTTAATTCATTTGCCCATTTCTGAACGCAATTGGTAGTCATTTGGTTAAACTACTGTGGTATTAGATTACAGTCAACCTATTTAGCAAAAGCTGAGTCTGTGACTGAAACGACAACCGCAGGATTTGATCATTTAAAATAAGCGTGTATAAGCTCTGCATTTATTGGCAGTGAACAGAACAGCAGGGCTCATTGTAATGCACAATGCATGCATTTGTAACCAACTGACATGGAAGCAACACAACGCATTGTCTCGCCGAGAGGCAATTTCACCGCCGAGCCTCTCGACGTAATGTCTACCCAAGCTATTTCAGCAATTAGTCGCTCGTCGCATTTTCTTTCAGGGCCAAAGCAGGACATTTAAGCAGGCCTCTTGAAAATCCCCTCATCTTCATCAGGCCCTTATTTCTCACTAATGAGGTTTATTAGATTACAACTGTACCTCACGCGTTTAACAAAAGATTACATTGGCGGAGCTCCACGGGGGAAATATGTTTTTATAATAAAGCCGTAACGAGTGAAAGTTAGGGAAATGTGAAGCGCTAAGCAGGAGTAAGTCATTGGACATGCCGGGACTGGGGCCATCAGGGCCCCCTCTCTGAGGCGCCCAATGCCGTCAGATAGCTTTTAAATGAAAGTGACGTGACAGACTTAATGAGCCTGCTTCACATTACATGTGACTGGCCGGGGGACTCGTGGCATGCAGGCTCGCTGACTTAATGAGAGGAGATGATAACTGCACACAGGCAGCTTTGTAGCTGAGCGACGCCGCCAAGGGCGGATGCACACGGCGAACGTGCGAGCAGCGCGCAATGTCTGAATGTGTTTCCTTAGCCACTTGACACTTGACAGTGCTGTGGGATGCGTTAGCTAAATGTCCGCTCTTGTGGGTATAAGTTGCAGACCAGTGTTCCTCAATCCCGGTCCTGGGGAGCTACTGCCCTGCGTGTATTAGATGTCTCCATGCTCCCAACACACCTGATTCACATGAATGGGTCGTTAGAAGCCTGATATTGACCCACTCATTTGAATCAGGTGTGTTGGAGCGTGGAGACATCTAAAACATGCAGGGCAGGGTTGTGAAACACTAGCTGTGTTTACAAGAACCATATTAGTTTTTTTTTTACATAAAGCCCAACCTAAATGAAAAGGCTCCATGTAAACACCTCAAACGGAAGAGAAAGGCCCAACCCGACCCAATCATTCAGAAGCAGAGCGGTAGTATAACCCGTTCCATGAAAGAAAAAAACTTCTTCTGCGCATGTTGCATCTAAGGCTACTAGTACTAGTACTCACTATACTAGCTCCCTTTCATTCATTTCGTCAGGAGCCGCAAATCTCTCCACCAGTCACACAAATTCCTTACTTTCCCCGACGTGCCTGCAACTAGAAGCTAGCTGGTTTTAGCCTTTTTGCTAGCAGGACACGTTACATTATCGAGCCATAATGTATGCATGTTAAACTAATCTATCCCGAATCGATTCATTGCAACGGCGCACGTAAACACCAGACCCGGTTAGGTGACATCCCATGTAAACAGCTAACTCGAAATCTTCAACCGGAAGGATTCCATTTGGAAAGACAAAAACGTTTCCATGTAAACCCATCTACATTGGGGGACGAGAAGAAGCAAATGTTGGCGAATCCAATATTTACTTTTCCCAGCTAACTTTTTCCATCTTGACGGGTGGAACTTTGACTTCCATTGACTGGAAGACGAGGAGGAGTGAGAAAGAGAGGGTCAGGGAGAGGATATTTTGGTTGGGGGCGGGGGTTTGATCGACTGTCCAGTCCTCCACAAGACACAAGTCACACCTCATTAGAAGGCAGTGGGAAAAGAGAGCGCCAGTTATGTCTGCCGTGAAGGCACACCATCAAACAAACACAATGCACTCACACAAGCACACGCAGAAATGCACACACACACACACACATATAGGCTTCTTCCCCCATGAGCTGACGGGCTGAGTTATGCTGACAGAGAAATGGGAGGAGAGAGAGAGAGATAGAGAGAGAGAGAGAGAGAGAGAGAGAGAGAGAGAGAGA
>JAODUE010000013.1:413816-425480 GCA_027564755.1 Amblyopsis hoosieri
GTACGTTTCGTGTTTTTCTGTTATATTAAATCCTTTGTTTTGGTATAGAGAGTGTCTTGTCGTTCCGACCGTCACAGTAATAGTCTACAACTTAACCAGACCTTAAAATCTTAGATCTAAAAATAACATAACAATCCATTATATTAATATAAAATGCTATTACAAAGCATACAAACCTATATAAATATTTATTTTGGAAAACATTTTAATTGTGTTGTACTTTATCATAAAACACCCAAACAAAGAAATATGATGTCTGTTCATGTCATGTTACATCTGTCTAGCTGAGGCTGCTAAGAAAGTTTTATTCAAAAACTAGTAATTTCACTCTTTCAAACTTACTGCCAACTAGTTTCCTTCTTGCAGAACATTACAGGATCTATATTGCCCCACGATTTATTTTGGTATTGCACCTTAAGTATGCGTAGACACAAGGGTTGGTGAAATGTGCAAGAAGTACGGATCGAAAGTATGCAGGATATGTGTGGCAGCGATGTTGCGTATGCATACTTAACAAGTATAAATGGGCTTTTAGCCTCCCTTGCAAAGGAGTTCACTCTGTAATCCTTGGGAGCAGAGTTTGTCAGACCGCCGTCACACTTACAATAACAGTATTAAAGGCATTCTGTCAGAGAAACTCATTGACATTGAGGCAGTCACATTTTTACACTGCAATTTACTTTAAGGCTACTTTAATTGTACTGCAATTTGAAAGCAAGTACTGGAGTACTTGCTTTAAAAAGTACTTAGGCCTATATATTCAAAAGTAAATGTTCTTTTTAATGTTAATGCATTGTTTTATTGTTGCTTCAATGCAGTACAGAACCAAATTAACAGAATTATTGAATGTGCTGACTTGCTTATAACCCTTGAAGAATAAAAGTTTGCAGAATATACTAGAATGCTTTTATGCGTGCTCATAAAAAGTGTAGCCTATAGCTTGACTAATAAATCAATAATTATTATAAGATAGATAACCATAGTTAGCTTTAACCTACCTGTCAACATTAGTCTTCTTTTTAGCCACCATTTTTGTCTTCTGGAGAAGCTTTTCGTAGTGTGCAGTAAATCACAAAAGCAGGATCCATCATCCAATAGCATAACTGGCTACATGTGCGTGCACACTTCCAACCGGTTAAATTAACAAACCCCTATGTCAAAACACTAGCGCAAAAATGTAACACACGCAAAGCGGCCGACAATAAGCTATTTTGCGCATGCTGAGAAGTATAAATTGAGAAAATAAATAAAACATTTAAAAAGGAACTTTCAGATTGGGTGTGATATTACAGTACTATAAACACGTGCATAATTCATCTTTCTGTACTCAAAAGTGGGATACAGGTATATAAACCTGCAGTTTATAAACACCTTGTGTTTTTCTGCTCTCTAGTGTGTATTTGCTGATGGTTTTTGCGCGAATATATTGGTTATAGTTTAACATAAAAATCCCTATAATACTAATTATGTATTTTTAAGTATTTATATTCACACACACTTGTGTAAAATGTCAAGACAATCATTAGAAAACAGAGGGCACCAGTGATTTTGATGGATTACAATAGTAGCCTACGGTATGGAAAAACAGATATGGGAAAAACGTGCATGCATGCTTTTTTACAGCTACTGTATGGTGCCATGCTAAACTAGGGTCACTTACAAATTTTATGAAGCTACATAAGAGGCCATCTATTTAGATTGAAGGATAAAGGTTTGAAAATAATTTAGGGTCATAATGACCCCAGGAAATAGATGTGTTAAACAGTGTAAACGTATTAATTTTAGTGCCTGCAGGCACCGGTACACCGGCAGATAATTCTAAAATCTTTGCTAACGGTACTAGCATGGGCTAAAACATAGCCAAGTTATAACTACATGTTAGCTTGAAACAAAACAATATATTGACTTACCCTGCTGTTCAAGTGAGAACATAGTTGCTCTTGTACCGTAGTAGCTATTGCATGTTTGTCCTGACTCCTGCCCCGTCATGTGAATTGTGAAGAGTCACAATGGCGCTTGATGCATGAGACTGCGCTTTTCCCTCAATTTAAATGATGTCTGTAGGTAGCTAGATATCAATATACGGTAGTGTAGTGCTATTATTTCCACTGGAATATGAATACCTGTATATCTCACTGATATCGCCGTAACTACCGTTGAGGACACCGAGGTCTGGACCTCCGTATAGTCTACCATTACATAAATTCTCAAACAAATGACTAATATCAAATGCTAACACGGTCCACTAAATAGAAATCTTTAGGACCATGCGGAGTGGCGGAGACAGGTACCACGTGAAGCTCCTCGTGAATGAAAACGTGCGCTATTCGCGGAGCCTTTACCTTGGAAAAGGGTGAGATAAATACTTTTTTCATTTTGTTGTCCATCCTTTTCTGGAATGTCTGTCATTTTAATATAATACAATATACGAGTATACATGTGATGTGTGTGTCACGCCAGGTGCGCGGTCTTAGCGCTTTCTCCCTCTCCCTCTCTCCCTCTCTCTCTCTCTTTCTCCCTCACTCTCGCCAGGAGCCGGGTAGAACGCCACCACCTGTTGCACATCTGCAATGAGCCGCGCTATAAAGCCCTCTGCTCTCCACGTCCCAGACGCCAGATCGTAAACGTCCCTACGGTAACGTGTGTTCCAGCCTTCTAAACACCCTTTCTTTTACGTTGGTGCTGACCTGTATTTTTTGTCGTCCTCTGTCTACGGACGAGCCCCTCGCCCGTTGGCCTCCCAGCCGCGCATCAATCTTGCCCGTACTTTAGTTTGTGAGCTTCAAATAAACATGCTGTGCTTCGACCACCTTGGTGTGTCCTTCCGTCTACAGCTCGTGGGTCCCCAGCCTACTCAGCGTGACAGTGTGCACGTTAGGCTATAAAGTAATATTATCTTGTGTTGTTTCAAAAGCCCCTCAAAAGTGTCAATAGTGAATTGGTTTGTATCGCCTGCATTCACTGAGAAAGTATTAGTCTAATTTCCTACAAAAAAAAGGTAAAATTATGTAAATTATGTAATATATCCTAAAATCATTAGGGATGTCTCTGTATATTTGCTTTTTTTATTTTTTAAATATATTTTAGCTAGCTGTCAGCCTGTGCTGCAGTCCACTGTAATAATGTTGTTCTATGGTGATAATAACTATGATTTGTAGCCTACTGTGATATGCTAGCCAAGGGCGTAGGTTTGATTTCAAATGTAGGACTACTACAAAAATGTGCTATATACTGTAGGCCTATATTATTGTAATATGTATAAAATAGTGTTAAGGTAGTTCTAAAACAAATGTAAGTTTGATAAAATCAACTTTTTAAAAGCAGGGTTCATATACATTCAATAATTTGAAAACATGACAAAATCAAAGTACAATAATGCCTGTATTGAAATATTATTTGTTTAAAATTATAAAATGTTCATACAATATTTAGGCTACAATGCATCTCTGTCAGGATAGTGTGTGCTTCTGCTCTGTTTTATAGCACAGTTTGAGCTATACAGTATACAGTAGTTCTATTTAGTAAAATGGGGAGACAAAACTATATTTTCAAAAACTGGGTAGGAAATGTCCCAATGATGTATAATGAAACTTAGGCCCCCAGTGTCAAACAGCTATTTCATTCTTATGTTTTTTTGTCAAATGGACTTACATTTATGAGGCTTATGATTCGAGGTTGATATTAAGTATCAGACCTTTAGTAAATAAACCAGAATATTAGGATAGATTTCCCTGTCACACTTGCACTACAAACACCTCACACACACACACACACAAGCTGTATTAAAAGCTCTTTTAAAAGAAACAAAACATCTGGACCTTCCTAATTTCAAAACCCCGGTTACAGCCCTGCTCACTGACATATTGACATGCTGTGTGTAAAAGCTTGACAGACTCGCCAACCAGGGGGAACATCACCGTAGGGTCCAGCTGAGCTCAAGCATTTCGAACTTGGAGTAGGCTAGTTACGTTAGCTAAGTTATTTTTTATTGTATTTTTTTTGACACTATGATGAATGGTGTACAGCCTATTGCATAAAATATAAAATAAATATAAAATACAAAGCTTAGATATGTTTCAATGGCAGGGAACTATCATAGATAGTCATCTACAAAAACGTGGAGTCCAAGTACGGTCAAGTGTTACTAGCCATTGGAGACACTATACTATAATAATAAGACTTTGCTTTTTCCCCAGTCGTTTAGTTTATGCTCCTTTTTGTGGTGTATAGATGGATGTGTATGGCTATCATTTAGACCGTGTTGAGTTAATGTAGTTTTATATATATTACACTTAAATTATTTACAGTGAGTGTAGCTGTCAGTGTGAATGTGTAGTACTTCCCTTTACAGTCATGTGTACCACTTTTTGTATTTGTTAATGTTCACTCAGGGGCGTTTTTACTGGGGTGGCACAGAGGTGAAACATGCCATATAAATACTAGGGATGGCACAATCCAGTACTGATCCGATTCCAGTATTCCTCAATGTGACTGAGGAAAAGACTGGGAATCATGTTTTGTGAAAGTAAGTAAGTAAGTAAAGTTTATTTATAGAGCGCCTTTCACAGACAAAGGTAACAAAGTGCTGTACAGTAAAAGCAATATAAACAATTAAAACCCTACACAGTACAAAATAAAAGTACATTATAATATAAAACAAAAACCTAACACTATGTTGCTAATTAAAAGCTTGCCAAAAAAGATGTGTTTTGAGGTGTTTTTTAAAAACGGCCACAGAATCTAAGGCTCTCAAATCTAATGGGAGAGAGTTCCACAGCCTTGATGTCACCAAACCAAATGCACAATCACCTCTTGTCTTAAAATGTGTTCTTGGAACCATTAAAAGCTTTTGGGAAGAAGACCTCAGAGACCGACCAGAAAGGAACCATCAGGCTTGAACATTGCTTTCCTAACTCTGTAAAACATAATGTAACATGGGCTATATATAAATATAAGGACATATTTCAATGTTGGGATGTATGCATAGGTGGTGGTAAGGTTTAGGTTAAGTTGCAAAGTAAATTAGAGCCAATCTCTATTTTAGGACATAGATGCATTTTAGAAATCTGCTGCTGAAAGTGTGGCCTGGGTAGGTTAGACCAACGCGTGTAAAATAATTTAATTTGATAAGCCTCATGGATCGGTTACAACTGTCCAATTGTCACAAATACCGATAAAGCTATTTAAGTCAGTATCGGACCGATTTCCAATCTCAGTATCGTATCGGTGCCATACCTATTAAATAGTCTATTTAAACATTGTATGTAAAGTAGACTACTGTACTGCATGTATGTGTAGCAGCATGCTGTGAGGCATGGCATTTAAAAATATTATTATCACATTAACTTTTGCTTATGACATGCAACCTAGCTATATACAAATTAGATCAAACAGTTGTCTGTACATTTTTATTGAAAGATAAAGAACTGATTTCACATAATGATCATAGCACATTATCAGGATAATATGCTCAGCTTTCTCAGCTCATTCAGTTTCTTTTCCCTGTAAGAGAAACAAGCTTTTAAGACAAATATTTAGTCTTTTGTTTGTTTAAAAATATTCAGTACATTTGTAAAGTTTGTTATTTTATTTACTAATCTATCTAATCCAAGTAAAATAATTCTTATTAATATAGCAATGTTTACCTTGCCAGAGTCACGGCTCTTGGCTCTCATCTTGTTGACCTGAGACTCAGCAATGTCAGCACGCTCCTCAGCCTCCTCCAGCTCATGCTGGACCTTCCTGCACTTGGACAGGTGAGAGTTGGCCTGTTCCTCCTGTGGAAGGATCACACATAGTCATTATGCTAAGATAAGTATGAAATTAGGTGTAATTAGATAAGGCATTTTAACTAGGGATGGCACCGATACGATACTGAGATCGGAAATCGGTCCAATACTGACTTAAATAGCTGAATCGGTATCGGTGACAAATGGACAGTTGTAACTGATCCATGGGGCTAATCCAATTAAATACATGTACACGTGTAGGTCTACTGTCAAGCATCAGCCATGTCTAACCTGCCCAAGCCACACTATCAGCAGCAGGTTTGTAAAATGCATCAAAGTCCTAAAATATAGATGGGCTGTCATTTGCTTTGCAACTTTACTTAAAACAGTTTTTTTACACTGGAATTGGATCGGTACTCGGTATCGGCCGATACCCAAAGTGCCGGCATCTTTATCGGTATCGGGACTGAAAAAACTGGATCGATCCCTAATCTTTACTTTATTTAAACTTACCGCTTCCTCAATCTGCCTCTTGTAAGCTTTCACCTTCAGCTGCAGCTTGTCTACCAGATCCTGCAGCCTGGCGACGTTCTTCTTGTCCTCCTCAGTCTGTAATGGAAAGAAAAAAGCATAAATGTAATAACAATATACTAAACATTACATTTACTCAGTTGTAACTCTTGAGTTTAACAATACCTGGTAGGTGAGTTCCTTCATTCTCCTCTCATATTTGCGGACACCCTTAACAGCATCTGCTCCACGTCTCTGTTCAGCCTCAACCTCTGATTCCAGCTCACGCACCTTCAGAAAGAAACACATCATTTGTTTTATTTTGCTTATGTTTGTATATCGAATTTAAAGTGTATGTTACTGATCTTACCCTGTGCTCCAGTTTCTGGAGCTGCTTCTTGCCACCCTTCATGGCCAGGTTCTCAGCCTCATCCAGACGGTGCTGAAAGTCCTTGACGGTGACCTCCAAGTTCTTCTTCATCCTCTCCAGGTGAGAGCTAGTATCCTGCTCCTTCTTCAGCTCCTCAGCCATCATAGCAGCCTAGACAATATAAACATTAAACCCTATGAAAGCAACTATACATATGTGTATTCAGAAAAACAACATAATTAAGATTTAACCCTACATCAGTGATGGCCTTCTTGGCCTTCTCCTCTGCATTCCTTGCTTCCTGAACACTGTCATCCACTTCACCCTGGACTTGGATCAGATCAGCCTCAAGCTTCTTCTTTGTGTTCAGAAGGCTTGTGTTCTGAATTTAAATGAGCAGTTTGGTAACAATTATACATTTATTATACAGTATTGCTATAAGTACATACATTTTCTATCTTTTGTCTACCTGAGAGTGCAGCAGTCCAACACGCTCGCTAGCGTCCACCAGCTCCTGCTCAGCCACTTTGCGGCCTCTCTCTGTCTGTTCCAGAGCGACCCTCAGCTCCTCAATTTCAGCCATCATGAGACCGTTCCTACGCTCCACCATGGCAGCCTGCTCCTTCAGGTCTTCCTGTGCTCTGAGAGAATCATCTAGGTGCAGTGTGGCATCCTAATGTTGAACATTAGAAACATAATTAGTCACAAAGAGATCAGATTGATGTGATACAGAATATTGTTATGTTTTGTACCTTGAGTTGTCCCTGAACATTCCTCAGCTGCTTCTGGGCCTCAGCAGCCTGGCGGTTTGCATGACTCAGCTGAATCTCCATCTCATTCAGGTCTCCCTCCATCTTCTTCTTGATTCTCAGAGCATCATTCCTGCTTCTGACCTCAGAGTCCAGAGTGCTCTGCATGGAGTCAATGATCCTCTGGCTGTTCCTCTTGATCTGCTCCATCTCCTCATCCTTCTCTGCCAGTTTCCTGTCAACCTCACCCTTGATCTGATTAAGCTCCAGTTGGACACGGAGAATCTTGGACTCTTCATGTTCCAGGGTTCCCTGAATTGTGATACAATTTTTTAAAATTGTTTTAATAATATCCTCTTGCTCAAAGAACCTGGACAGTGGACTTACTGTAGTAGAATACAAAACATTCATTTTCAAGTTTCACCTCAGCTTCCTCAAGAGCGGTCTGGATCTCAGACTTCTCTGTCTCCACCTGCTTCTTGGATTTCTCCAGCTCATGGAAGCTCTTTCCTGTCTCTCCAATCTGTTCAGTCAGATCTGAGATCTCCTCTGTGAGGGATTTCACATAGAACTGTTTTAATGTATGTAAACAATCTAAAATGTTTATGCTGTGTATATACAATATATACGGTATACTGCTGTTGGTGGGGATTCAAATATTTTGCTCAGAACTCACGTTGCAGGTTTTTGTTCTCGCGCTTCATGGTCTCCAGGTGATCCAGAGCTTCCTCATAGGAGTTCTTCATCTTGAACAGCTCTGTGCTGAGAGAACGAGCCTCTTTCTGAGCTCCTTCCAGCTCTGCCTGACCCTCCTCATATTTCTGCTTCCATTCTGCCAGAACCTGCAATGTAATTTTTACCCACATTTATTCTAAAAGCCCTTGATGTCGACAGTCCAATTAAGGGGAACATACTTTGTCAAAGTTCCTCTGCTTCTTGTCAAGGTTAGCAGCCAGTCCATTGGCCCTCTCCACATCAATCATGAGGTCCTCCACCTCACCCTGGAGTCTCTGTTTGGTCTTCTCCAGAGAGGCACACTTGGAGTTCACAGCTTCAATCTGTTCCTCAGCATCCTGAAGGCGCTGGGCAAGCTTTTTCCTGTAAAGAAGTAACACAGTTTAATAACACAAAGACAAATAGGAATTTTATAAAAGAAACATATTATCAACTTACTTGGACTCCTCAAGCTCCTCAGTACGCTGGATAGCATCAGTTTCATACTTAGTTCTCCACTGAGCCACCTCACTGTTGGCCTTAGACATGCCACGCTGCAGCTCAGCCTTGGCCTCCTGCTCCTCCTCAAACTGCTCCCTCAGGAGGTCACAGTCATGGCGGGCTGATTGCACACCATGGGCAAGAGCATTTTTGGCCTGAAAATTATTATAATAAAAACATATTAATATACATTAAACACAGAGTAAGGTGAAAACTTGAAATTCATTCTCACCTTAACTTCCTCCTCATTGGCTCTCTTTAGCTCCTCAATCTGCTGTGTGAAGGCCTGCTTTCCTCTGGTCAGCTGGGAGACCAAAGCTTCTTTCTCCTCAACCTGACGACCAAACTCACCTAGGAAATAATGTAATACATATTTTAAAATATTTTAATAAATTAATTGAAATGCTACTGAAAAATTTCCCATTGTTTAGTTTGAACTTAAACAGTGTTATGTAAAATACAAAGATGTGTTCACGATGACATTGACTAAAACATTTAGATCTCAATGTTCAAAGGACCCATTCCATTAAATTAAGTTTTTCTAGTTGTTTTTGGAATTAGCAATGTCGATGTGACACAGAGAAGTAGTAAGTCTTTTAAAGTGGACTGTTAGCTTCCTGATCTGTATTGGCTAAAAAAGGGAGAGGGGTGGGGAATCAGGCAAATTAAAGAAACGTGCATATGTTGTGTAGATGACTGCACACAGTTTGTTTGGTAACGCCCTATGAGGATATGGCGAGCTACATAGTATCAGCGAAATATGCAAGGCAAGGAACTGATGTTGATCGCCAGTACACAAACCGTAAGTAAAAGTTTTATCAACATTTGCAGATGACCAAATCTGTACATCTTTTTTTTTTTTATACAGTAACTGCAGTCTACCGTAGTATAAACAAGTTGAGTCTGCAGGACAGGCATATTATCAAGAGTGATGTGCACATCAATAACTACATTAGATTAATATAGGCTATTGTTCAGAAACCGTAAACGGATTAGAAATAGGCTTCTTAAATAATGTTGTGTTGATTTACTTAACCTAAATATTGCTCATTGATAAAGACGCACTCGTGTGTCATACCAAAATTGTATCCCCTGCCGGAAAGGGATTGCCGTCTTTGGTACCGCGAGTAATAATGTTTTTATCTGGGTCAGTGATCAGTCATATCATACAAAACATTTAACGTTACGTCCGTGATAATAACATTTCAATGTTTCTTGTTTAACCGAATACCTTATCATTTGTGTTGTTGATAGCAGCTAGCCACCTATCTATCATAGCCCTGTAGCGGCAAGAACGGCTGCGGTTTTGTGCTATGTCACCCTGCATTAATTAATGAATGTTTGTCAATTTAGTGGGCAAGGATGGCTGCGATGTTGTGCTATGATATAATTTAACTTTCATTCATGAAATAATGTGCTTAGTAGATACATGGCTGGTTATCAAAAGGTAACACCATTCCTACACAGGGCTGTGTGACCAAGCTGCTGCTGTGTTGTTGACACGAACAACAATGAACTACATTCTGCCGCCTGTATCCTTTACTGTAGTCTGGACGGCAAGGCAATATTAACAACTTGAAAACTGCTGAAATTATACCATATGTGGTCGAAAACCCATAAAACTATGTTCAAACCGCATTTGAGTAGCCTGCACCGATACTACTGTAGCAGTAAGGCTACGTCAACGTAGTTGACTTGAGGCTGACTTGTTAAATTTAAAGCAAAATTCACTGAAATCAGACCGTTATCTAAAGAGTTGTTGTATGATGTGCTGTTCCACATAAACTATGTGGTATTTTCACTTAAGCTTGTCAATGACATTGCATTGAGAAGTCAAGGAACTGTGTCAACAAGTGAAAAGGAGCATGAAATTACTCCTTTAAAATACATTTTGTACATATGCAATCATAATCCAACCTCCAGCTGTGCAAGATGTGGTACATTACTAGCAAGGCCAATAGTATACTACTTGGAAATATATAGTATACTACTCATTGGAAAATGTGCAGCACCAAAAACAACATTGAAATATGCAATACAATTAAGACATACTTACCATTCTCTGTAAGCAGTCTTGCTCTCTGAGCACTGATGTCATTAATCTGGCGAATGTTCTCATCATTCTTAGTTTTGAGTTCACTGAGCTGGTCCTCAAGAGTACGGCACAACTTCTCAAGATTTCCCTGCAAGATAGCATTGGATTAATGAAAACATATCTTTATACAATGTTTATTTCATTACACTTTCATGGTACCCCACTATACCTTGGCCTTAGCAACAGCCTCCATGTTGCTGGAGAGATCATCAATCTCCATCTTGTATTCACTCTTCTCCTTCTCCAGCTTCTGCTTGACACGCTGCAGGTTGTCGATCTGCTCGCCCAGCTCTGCAACACTGTCAGCCTGCTTCTTGCGCAGAGCAGCAGCAGTGGATTCATGCTGTAGGGTGGACTCTTCAAGGTCACGACGCAGCTTCTGGAATTCAGCCTCACGCTTCTTGTTCATCTCAATCTGAGCAGCAGTGGCTCCACCAGCCTCCTCAAGCCTCTCACTGATCTCTTCAAGTTCCCTGGAGAGGTCAGCTCTCTGCTTCTCAACCTTGGCACGAGCTGCACGCTCAGCCTCAATCTCTTCCTCCAGTTCCTCAATACGGGCCTATTGATTAAGGTGTGTTAAGTTCAGTAAATCAATGATAACAGCAGAAATTATAACATTTCTAACTACATGCTGTTTTCTAACCTGAAGCTCCTTAATCTTCTTCTGCAGCTGGGCACCCATGGACTGCTCATCTTCAATCTTGCTTAGGAGCTGGCTGGTTTCAAAGTCCTTCCTGAGGAAATGGTGTCACAACAAATCACATTTGGGTGTGTGTGTGTGTGCGTGTGTTTGGCGGGTGGGGTTTTCAAAATCAAAACATTTAAACTGTACTTCTTGATTTTCTCATCAGACTGCTGCTTGTCATTCTCAAGATCCATTATGGATTCCTGGGCCAGTTTCAGATCACCCTCAAGCTTTCTCTTGGCTCTCTCTAGGTCCATGCGGAGCTTTTTCTCTTGCTCCAAAGATCCTTCAAGCTAAACAATATGAACAGA
>JAODUE010000013.1:428119-472810 GCA_027564755.1 Amblyopsis hoosieri
CCCCCCCCCCCCCCCCCCCCCCCCCCCCCCCCCCCCCCCCCCCCCCCCCCCCCCCCCCCCCCCCCCCCCCCCATAGTAAAGGGTTGTTGGGGTATTAGTAAGGGGAATACCACGATGTTCGCCCTCGGCCCCTGGAAAAGAGAGAGAGAAAAAGAGGGTGAGTTTCTTTTCTGGTTGGCTTAAGAAGACACCAGTCTTGTCAATATGTGTGTGTGTGCACTTGTGTGGGCAGAGAGATACTGGGGGGGGGGGGTTGGGGGGACAGCTGGTGACATGTCAATCCTTGCAGTAGACTAGAAGTCAGGAAAGGGGAAGGTGGGGGAGGGGGAGGGGGAGGGTGGGGGGTAGATATCAGAAATGCACAACAAATAAAAAGGCAGTAAGGGGAAAGGTGTTGGTCATGTCCAGATGTTAGAGTAAGGATTAGCGCATGGGTGTGAGCGGACAGTTAAGACACGCTCGCCCTCTTTATCTCTCTGTCTCTCTTTCTCTCTCTCTCTGGGAGAGCCGCCTCTGGGGGTCACTGTGGGGAAAGACTGGAGGACAGACAGCAACACACACACACACACACACACACACACACACAACGTATTTGGGGGATGGAAATCTGGGCTGCATGATCCTGTTGGGTACACAATACTATCTCCCACACATACGCAGATCGTCACAGCTCACAACACCTCACTGTCGCACGCACGCACGCACGCACGCACGCGGCATCCAATGGACAACACACTATCCCACGGGGGGCTGGTTCGGCTAGATGCTGAGGTCAGGCTGCAGGAATGAACCCTCGTTTCTGGGAGTGAATACTGTGGAGATGACACCTGAGTTCGATTGTGTGTGCGTGCACAGAAATGTGCTTCTTTGAGGACAATAACCCCTTCTTCATAACGTGCGCGTTGTGTGTGTGCATGCCTCCTGACCATCACCGAAGCAAACCAAACACAGGCCAGTGTGCATCCTTCACAACTCTGGGATGATGCTAGGTGTCAGTTAGATGTAATAGCAATTAAGCCGCAGGCAGATTTTTCATGAAGCGTTTAACGTCAAAAGTAACTGTGGACTCTGGTCTGGGTGCCCATAAACAGCAGCGCAGGACAAATCTCATTTTAACGCCAGTCACAATATGGCACCTGAGCACGTTTTGCCATTCCCAATGGCTAGTAGACGGGTAACAAGAATTTCGCTTAAAATACAGATAAAATAAAAAAGGGTTGACGGCCTTCCACGGCTGTGACAACTACATCTACACCAAATTACATCTTCCCAGGCTGAGATAGGGTCAGTGTGAAACTCAATATAGAAGTGAATCATGTGTTGCTGGTCAATATAGCAAGGCCATAAGGACAGAATGTTTCAGCTCCGAGCCTAGTTTTTACTACAGTCCAACACACCCCCTTGTCTAACTAGAGAACCAAGCTGATAACCTGTTGATGTGACGTCACCAGCCTGGTCCGGTACGTTAATGGGGACCTAATCGAGGCACATCCAAGGTCTATGCCGACACTGTTAACATTAATGCTAGCGCACTGTTAACAGTGTGCTAATGCCGCGGTGACCGACATGTCCTGCAGCACTTGCCAGTTACTCTGCTCTTCGGTTTTGCCAATTTGCTAATTTGTAGCCACAGAAGGAATGAAAGATTCAGCTGAATGAAAAGTCTCATTCAGCTTGTCCTCAAAACCAGGGGTGCCTTGTTCTGCAACTAGGCCAGATCCAAATGAGTGCATCGGCAGGGCAGGATTCTTGGTATGTGTGGGAGAGCTTGGATAAGTACACGGGGTGATTCGAGAGATTCTGACCTTGAGGCTTAGACACACCCTCACAAAATGAATAAGGAGAGAGATAAAAAATAAAACATTTGAAGTTATTAATGTAGGCTAAGCTCTGTCTCGATTGTCTTTCAACGGCAATGTACTTTTTGGTTAAAAAAAAAAGACACAAGATTATACAGTTAAACTATTAGTCCTTGAGGCAATTTCAATAAACATGCATGGCCCTCTCCAACTGGCTGTGACCAAGAGAGATACACAAGTAAATTGTATTAAAATATTTTAAATATAGACTACATGTGTCATAACTACATTGAAACAGAGCAGTAGTTTCCAAATATGTATTGTTTATTCATGTAGATAGGAACTAAAAGTACTGGCATAAATACCAATAACAGTTTCCATCACAACCGGTCAGTCAGAATCTCTCAAATTCTGATCAAATGTGAAAAGTATGCATGCTGAGCTACAACTACCACCACACCTACTCATACATCTCAGCACCTACACAGAAGCCCAGCAGACCTTAACCATAGTGCTGACTGGAGTGACAGCTAACCAGAGCCTTCATTCTGTCTACGACCTGCCAACACCCTGTTTTTTTTAAATTGTATCTCGTCTACAAATGCAGGTACACAGTCTTCTAAGACCCACGGCCTAGAGACAGATTACATTAAGAAACCAATGACCAACACTCACAACAACAAAGTTAGGAATGAGACCACATGACACTTTCAGTGCACACTTGGTTTAACTAACATAATAAAAGTGATATTTATAGGTTGGAGAAATGACTGTTAAGCAGATTAAACTCTACTGCAAAACTAGCTAGATAAAATGGAGAATGGGCATTTTGAGCAGCTGTACTGAACAACTGTCATCTTACTAGCTCATTGTTAAATTATGTAGTGGATCAAACACCAAGCCCAGAGCTTCCTGCTTTGTGGCATGCAGTACATCCTCCCACACAGAACCTACTAAATTAAATAGTCAATTATTTCCAGAAAAAGTGTTCAAGACATCTACTGGAATTTGGTTTTTGGGGCATTTTTACATAATTACCCAGTAAAGGTTATGGACCAAAACAGGACCGTGACAAAGTTCAGAAAATTTGTAAAACCTGGAAATGTTGTTCAGCTAGTCTATACCAATTACATTTGAACAAAGTCCAATGCATTTACTCCAGTCACTTCAATGCGATGCCTAACCTGGCAACAGGTGCTTTACAAATACATCATATTTTGCCAATTAAAATTCTACTGCTTTAACCTTTATCCCACCTGCTATCCATAACTCAATGTCTATCCTACACAAAACCCAAATTAATCACTTTACATTAAACCTTTTGTCAAAATCCTTACGGATTCACAGAACCAACTGTATGTAGTAACCTATCAAGGCCCACGGGGAAAAGATAGCTCTTCGCATGTTCTGCTCTCTTCTTGACCATTCTCTTCTCTTCATCTAGAGCCAGACACTGAATAGTGACAAATCTAAAGCCAATGTTTTCCCCTAAAATGTCATTGCCATATCCTCGCTATAGAAATGTGCTAGTCCCGTGTTCCATATACATTTTCAGAAACAAACGAAACATAAAAGGAAAAAACAAACAAAACACACATTATCTTAGCAACAACAGAATGAGAGGTCAACGATGCCCCTGAACACAACAGTGGCCTGCAATGGAGTAGAATTATTCGGACAATAGCGAGAACTTTCAGAAAAACACTGACCACTCTTGTTTAATCCCTGGCTCCATCACTGTCCTGCAAAGGGGTGGGGGAGAAGAATAGGACAACATTGTAACGACTAGCCATGCCACAGACACATCTGCTCCCTAGCCCTTCCCTGCGCTCCTGGTCTCCTCTGTCTCTCTCTTTCCAGTGACAGGCAGTGGGTGAAACGTGAGTGCAATGTGTCCCTCCCTCAGGTTAAGAGACATAAAAAAGGAACGGTGGTGATCGCTCACCTGAAAGCTCGTCCTCTGCCACGGGGTGGCGTGTAGCCACTGTAATAGCGTGCGCGCGACGATGAGAAGTTTCCTCCCCGCGAGCGGAATCGTGCACGGGGAAACCCGCGGTCTGTGGTGCTGATGCCAGGTCTGTTGGTTCTTTTGGCGCCCACCTACAAAGGAGCATTGTGGTTAGACACAATACTACTTTACTTTCTTTTCTTTTTTAAAACATACATACATTTCAGTGTTATCCGGGAAAAAAAAGTGGACATAAAAATCGAATTATTATAATTTAAAGTATATTAGAAAAAAATAAATAGGGGGGGGGAAGGAAATGTAACAAATGATTAATGAAAATAATGTTCAAACAAAATATGTTCTACTGCACGTACTTTGGGTAGCTTAGAATAATTCTCTTTATTTGTATTTACTTTATGTAAATATTTATAATATTTAATAAAATGTCAAAAAGATTTGTGAGAAAAATTTAAATTAAGCGGTTCACACCTCTCTTGTCTGCACATTTACTGGAAATCACTACAAAGTGCAAGAATTCTCACCTTTATTTGCCTCCCTCTAAATAAAGATTCGTCCAAAGCCATGGCCGTTCTAACAGACTCCTTGTCTGAAAACTCAATGTAGGCAAACCTAAGGAAAGAGAAGTCACAATAAATCAATATGCACCCAACTATGAAAATGACAATCTGAAATTTGAACACACCATGCATAAACATTCACTCAACAACCAAATCAAGTGAGAGATTGTCATTTCCCAGACAAATTAAACTGTACAAAATGGATATGCACCGTTCCTTCCTACATTAAATTGTGATATATTATAAACACATTAAAAACTAAGAATAAAAGAAAGAGACAAGGCACTAAAATATGTCACGTTCATGTGTGACTACTTTGTTTTCTGTAAAACAAGGCCATTACCAGCATGAACAAGAACTACTATCTAACTACTTTGTGTCAACTGAAGGCATTGAATATTAAAAAAAACAAAGCCTGAGAAACACAAAGGCTGGTTGTTGTAGAGTGTATATCAATGGAATGTAGGGCTGCAAGATTTGACCACGGTTAATTGAACATTGTACCTCGATTACGATTAATCAACGATATTATTTTTTTGCTTTTGTTTGAGTTCTGCTTTATGATGCTTCCATACAGGTGACTAGACAGGCAGAGTCACGTGAATACATCATAGAAATATAAGTAAGGAATACACACGTGGTAGTATTCAACAGCTCTTGTAAAAACATACTATTTGTAAATTGGACTTGACATTAAGCATTTTCATGCACTTGTCCAAGTAAAAAAAAAAAAAAAAAAAAGGAATTGTTCGGGAAATAGTGACATTTTATAGTGTGAATGCCTGAAGGCATTTGACTAAAGAAGGTGAGCTGCAATAGAGAAATACTAGTCATTTTTTTATTTTACAATATAAAATTGAGATTTGAGCTACACCAAAAATGTAACGTATTGTATTTATCAGAAACAATATAGCAATAAATTACATCTTATTTGTAGCCCATTTCATTAGGTTACGTTGGGGGACTACTATTGTCTATCAGGTCAATTATTAAGTATAACAAATGGTTATTTACCAGCAGCCTATAGTTGGTTAAGGGCAATATTTACAATAACCTGCTACATGTAAACTAATTTTAGACTGATTTTAGAGATTTGTATATTTTGCGAAGCTTTTATTTTGTCCCTGTATATTTGAACCATTTTCTCCGTGACAGAAATACTTTACAGAAGGCAAACTAATCTCAATCGTAAGTGGCTGTTGGCGGTCAGTAAATAAAACCATGAGGCTTACTGCCTTTGCCTGGTGTAAAGGCGTTGTTATAAGTAATTGTTTACCACGTCTGAGTGACATCTGGATTCCATTCTATCCGGTGAGAAAAACATCATGAACGATAACATTTATAAAAAGGAAAAATCCAGAAAATACAAGGCGGGGAGTTTAAATTGCAGTAGTTTGGGAGTGGAAATTAGTTAGGCTACCTATAGGCTAATTATCTTCCTTAAAAGGGAAGTCAAAGTCTTGTTGATCTGCTATGCTTAGGAAATGCTCCCGGTAGAAGTTGACGTCTCGAAGGGATGGAACAAACCTACGTCGGAGCCAGAATGCACCGATATATTACCAGTAGGTCTTAGAATGCCCACCTTGCTATATAATATGTTAATTAAGTTGTCTGTCATGCATTATGAGTCTGTTCTGCTCTGATAAACGTTTGTGACGCCATCTGAGCTGCCGTGTTGTGAGCCATTGATGTGAAGTGTAGTTTAGATTCAAGTCTGTCGCGGTTGATACTAATGGTGGTTACAGTAATAACAGCAGCAGCGTTTTTCAGTAGATGCTTCTCGTTTTTTGATGTGCGTGGGATTGTCACGTGTCTGGGTCCCGACAAATAGGCTTATCTGTAAAACATGCGTCTTCTTATTTGATGTGGTTTATGTTAATCAATTTCCTTATCTGACCCCCCCCCCCAATCGCTTCCACACCATACCCTTTTGGATGCCCTGTGAATTTGTCACATAAGATGGTGACCCTGTTGACGGAACCACAGCCATGGAAGTGAGCCTCTAGTTCTTCTGCTGTGGCACCGTAGTCCACCTGAAGATGGAGAAGGCAAATGGTCAGGCATACCCAACACCAAGCAAACCACAAAGCCATCGACCACGTGACCAAGTACCAATATGGGCATTGACTGAAACTGCGATGCAAATTTTTTGTTGTGGTTCCGGAGGACAGAACCGTAAGTCACACACACACCCTGTTGATCTCTCGTATACATTCATTTCACAATTAACACTATAGAATCAATGCCCCTTTCTATATTAATTATCAAAACACAACAACAAGCAATGTTGTGAGGATTGCGAGGATTATGGCAACGAGTCTATTGCCTCGCCTTCTGGTCTGTTCACAAACTAAACGACGCAACGTGTAGGCCAAGTGTATTTTTGCTGAGAAATGACACAGCACACACGCAGTATTACGCACAAACATGTTCACACACGGATAAATGCCCTGTAGGGCTGGGCCGATGGCTGACAGACATCACGATGTTGAGCAGGCATTGTGATAAAAAAAAAAGAAGTTTTTTTAAAGTTGTCAAAAAGTGTCAAAGCAACGTTCAGACTAAGTTATAAATATCTAATCAAACACTGCGTAATAAATAACAAAACAGTTGTGAATTATGGCTATTCCGCAGATGCACCCGCACCATCGTTACCTGTCCGTCTTTTGCGCAAATTATAAAAACACAAATCCTGCACACCACAGAAGTGGCTGTACTCTTTCATTAGGTAGGCTATAAACTCAAAGTATGCTAGATAGGCAAAGTGGTATCCTTTACCAACCAAGTTTGCCGCCAGGTGAGTAAAGGTGCTGCTTATTGTCACATACGGGTACATTTCACGAAATTCATTCTCTGCATTTAACTCATCTCTCAAGAGAGCAGTGGCCAGCCGCTGTGCAGCGCCCGGGGACCAACTCCAAGTAGAGGCTAGTGTCACTGGTCACATGGCACGGACTGGAGAATGAACCGAACATGTTTTTTTGAGTAGGGTAGGTTGGGCATAAAAATGTATTGTAGGCCTATAGTCATTTATAAATTACTACTTCAGTTTTATAGATGTCATTAATTAGTAGTAGGAAGTATTCATTACTCCCCCCCCCTCCCTTCCGGACGATGGCATCATCCATCACAAGGTTACACTGAAGACATCGTCTGATGGCACTTTGGTAGGCATCGCCTAGCCCTGGCAACCCTAGCATACTGTCTGGGTGGTGTCGGCATGTCGCAGCCGTTACCTTGACTTTCATGTGGCCCTCTCACGTGTGTGAAACAGCAATGTCCGCCAAGGAACTAAAAACTGTCCCAATGGCCAGTTTATTTTCAATGCCGTCGGGCCCACTGGCCCTATGTGCACGCAGTGTGCTGGCATCACCCGACTGCATTGTGCAACTCCTTGCAATATATTAGTATTGCTAATTGCTAATTTAGTATTGCTAATTGTTGGTGATTGAAAAGGTCTCCAGATATTTTAAGCAGACAACTACTATTTTCTGTTTTAAAAAAAAAAAAGGTATTATGGAATAATTATGTTTTGCAGAGAACGACAATATATATACGTTATAATGTAACCTCCTCTGTTCTTCGTTTACATAGCTGGACTGGCGCCATGTTAGCATAGTGCGCACATGTCACCTGCTTCGCTGAAAAGCTGGTGTGCTTAAGTGTTGACATCTAGTGGTAGAAAGTCATATAGACAAAATAAAGTCTCCTGTCTACAGCCAACGCAATAAAGGCCAGAAAAAGAATCCCAGTTTTTACCCCTCAAGGGAGAAAAGAAGACATGAACCGTTACACCCCTATAAAATAGTATATAGTAAATATATAATAATGTATAAAAACATGCCTAAAACGTATGTATTGAAGTTATAACTGCATTGTTAAATGGATAAAGCGTATTCACCTGAGGTGTGTTCAGAATTGGCAAACATTTGCAAACATATTTAAACAGTTTCGCATTTGCATTGTGTTTGCTGCAAACATTTGCAAACAAAAACAAACAGTTTGAGGAGGTAGATCTCAGCAAACACACGTTGAAGCAGGACGAGGGGTGACGGTTTATATCTAATATTTTTGGAATGTTTACACAAATAGTTAAAAATTCAAGATCAAAGCAAATATGTTTGTCACAAACAATCGCAACTGTTTGTCAATTCTGAACGCACCTCAGATCTAGACAGATTTGCGTGAGGACACAGCCTTCTGCCAATTCCACTACACCAGCTGATTCAAACCAGAGGGAAAGATATACATTTGCATGAACTTGCAGATTTTGAGTTGGGATAAAAACAGGCATTAAAGTAATGTTACCAAAAATAAATAAAAACAGCAATAATTAGTGCTAGGTTAGCTAGCAGACCGCGAGGGCCTTTTTAGTGAATTTGACAAAGAGTATATTAGCTTACAATAATTAATCATACCTTTAACATACTTTCAGTAATAAATACTTATTTATATAAAAAGAAAATCTAAACCAACCATATGTGCTCCGTTGAATCCAGAATAAAAAATTGTCACCGAGTAGAGGACAGAAGGAAAGGTAGCTTACATTTCCAACGTAGATCGATCTACCGTCTGCTTCCATCTTCTCCTCGATGGACATAATAACAGGACCAGCTTCAGAGGAGAGGGAATAAAAGACATCCAACTTGAGTGGTTCCATTGTAGCAACCAATTAAAATAAATATATATTATGATTTATTTTGTTTTTTTATAAGTGCCTTCTATTTTCTTGAAGAAAAATCTTATTAAAAAAAGGGCAGCACAAGAAGTCTAATCTCCTTCTGTATCATAACACATTACATATGACCTCTGTAACGTTATAAGCAACTGAAGGCTTGAGGTTCAGCCCGACCGGGGCAACAAAAAGATCCGGTTATTCGCCACCGTCTGACAAACACATACCTGGTGGGGGGCTGAGGTTCATCTGTTTCTCCACCTCATTTTGGAGCTCCTTCAGCTTCTCTGCTTCTTCCTCCATCTCTCTCACCCTGGCTTTGATTGCCTCCAGCTCCTATTCAATATAGAAAATAGGACAATATTAAAAATGCAATAGCTTACACATCCTCCCACATCAGTAAAGGCCTTAAGTTGACATTCTTTACAGCTGAGCTAGCATGACATGAAGCCCTACTATTGTCCCGACTTCAGAGGGGACTATTTCCAACCACAAATGCACCAGTGTCCCAAACACACTAAACACAACATCCCTTAGAAGAGCTCAGTGATAACCAGCTGAAATGACTCCTTCCTGACAGTGGTGCAGTGACTCCCTGCACCACTGTGGGAGTCGGTCAATCTCTATCCAAGGTTTCATCGGGGACAGACGAGATCTGTTTTCAGCAGCCATGACGGCACACAATTGAAAACCAGGCAGCTGGCACAGGCCATGCTCCTTGTGCGAACGTGCTACATGCCCGTGATGCCCGTGTTTAAACATACTGAGGGACAATTCATGCCCAGCATCCCCTAGCCATCATGTCGATGTGACATAATCTAGACCTTTACATTGGCTATTTTCATCTGAGAATGAAGAGTTGATGCACTAATACACTTTCAGGCATTTCTGCGCAAAGCCAGGTGTCTCAGCAACGACACTAATGTGTCGCATATCCATTGCATGCTTGTTCACGCCCCTCTTGTTCTCCTTTCACCGGCAATGCACTAAACTAAAGGATATACACCCAGCCCCTCAAATACCGCAATCCCTGGCTTTACGTCCCGAGGTACAGTGGCACATTAAGCACCCAAGCATATTCATAAGTGCATATAAAACAAGCAAATGAAAATGTCAATCACATTAAAAGAAATTACAGCGTATGCAAAAGACCGCATTAAATCAGATGTTGGTCCGGTGTTCAGATCACCTACAACGTTATTCAACATCACATCGCCCAAACAGAAGGATAATAGTGCACATCTCCCTCCACCTAAGCTTTGTTAGAGTCGGCCAATATCTAAACTATCATGTACTCAGAATCCCTTTGCAGGGACATAATTTATCATATTAAAAGCAGCACTTTAATTTGTGGCTAATGATTACAACACAGTTGACAGGTATTCTCATCACATCGCCTGCAACACTTGATGCTAGCGCGTCTGTCTCAGATATCTTGATGAAACATAATCTTTTACATGTGTAAACGCACCAGTGCTTGATCTGAGGCAGATCTGAGGCTATGGCGAAAAAGAAGAAAATTAAAAGGTGCGTTTACCGTAAGCAGGTCGCCTCGTTAGCAGATAGACTCACACTGCGGCGGCTAATGGCGGCGGCCTGTCCTACCCTCGCCCCTGACCGTCTCCTACATCTCCGTCTTGCATATTTGCGACCAGTAACAACCCCCCCTCCTCTACCGCGTTAACTGCTCTCTGGCGCAGAGAAACTGGCACCGATTTTGCGCCAAGATGGCTACCGGCACCACGCATGTCACCACCCATTTATGCTGCACTGTGTGAACCACAATGGCGGTGAATATCTACCTAGCGATAGCAGCAACGTACACATGTGGCACGCAATTGGTATAATGGACTATATAGACGTGCCATAAGGCTAAATTACATCGTATTTGGCTAAAGCCGTGCATTTTATTTATCATGGAGGGTTCTCGTGGCTAAGGCAATGTCCTTCACTTACCGGGTCTTCAATTGCGGCCTCTCCCTCATCTAATCCTGGTTCTTCGTCGCCGACACCCGGGTCTTCTAATTCTGGATGACCGGGATCTGAATCTAGTAAGGATTCCTCCGCCAGTCCATTGCCGAACTCCGCCATCGCCCTATTCCCTCGGTTCTTACGTGCCTCGTGGCTAAACCTACGTTACAGGCCCCTACTCTCACAACGGGGAGAGTGTGTGGGGCTAAAGAAAAAAAACGGCGGAAAACGCCGCTTAGTAGTAAAGTTAAAATGGGAAATAAGAGGGCAGCTTCAATTCCAGCCACTATTCAAAAGAATCCCTCGGTACACAAAATCTGTCGTTTCACTCGTTATCGCGGGTTTAGTAACCCTAATGTAGAGCAGAGACCCTAGTTTATTTACTTGAATTTGTGTACAAAAGCGAAGACTCTACGCGAGAACAGCGTTCCTTCGATTCAGAAATGGAAGCCAGGGGCGGAGTCATGCCGTACTGCAGGCGTAAACTCTCAATCCTATTTGTCAATGGACATTTTAAGACAGACCTCCTTTGTGCACCGCTGATTCCCGTTGGATAATCGAACAGGACATTTCTGTTTTCGACACCCACATGAGTTTAATTGGATTAGGTTTCTGTCAATTCACCCGTTCCTTGCACTGACTAAACCATGTGTTGCCCATACAGTGGTATTTCTATATTCTATGTATTGTCTCTCTCGTCTTATGAAAAAGGTGTAGTAATAATTGTAAAAACCAAGTATTTAACTTGCCACGGAAAGGCTAAAGTAACATATGAGTAGATCAAACAGTTTGTCAGTGGTCAACTTTGTTGTCAACTGATTTTATTTGTTTTCTGTATATCAAAGGAAGCAAAAATGGAGACCAAACACAAAAAAGGCAGATACAAGTGAGAAGGGAAAAAATTAAGCTTCATCGAAATTCTAACAATTCATAAAACTGCCACCATTACTGTTCAATATTCATTCCAATACCATACTCTTGAGAAGAGGTGGCATTAAAAAGAAGTTATGGATCATCAAGCAAACCAGTGATGATAGTAATAATAGGATAAGTAGTAGTACAATTATAACAATAGTGATAATCAATGTGACAATGAAATGTAAGAGAATAAAAAGCAGATCGCCATAAAAACCTATCTAGTTTGGACAGTGCAACCGTATACAAGTGTGTATAATCCCAGTATTGAGAATCAAGCACTTCAGTCCTGGCTTTACACAATACAGCCCCCAACCATATAGGAAGTAATAAAAAGACTGTCTGCATCCACCCATAAGCTTAAAACACACATCAAGTGATTCATGTGTTAATGGCTGTGTTCGCTTGAAATGCTTGTAGCTTGTGCAAAAAATTGTGGACCGGTGCAAGTGCCAAGCCATGGGATGTTCTTTACAGCTTGCATGTAAGAACACCTCTCCCGCTATCTGTCGACCTCAAGATTGCTTTTTGGTTTTATTTTTCTTTTGAATGACAGAAAGCAAAGGGAGGATAACTTTGGAATACCTGTTTTTTCATAATATATTTCTTTACAAAAGTTCATTTTTTAGTTTTGCATTTTGTTAAAACCATTGATAGTAACATTAATAACAATAATATACAACTTAAACTGAAGGAAAATGTCTTTAGTATTTGTATCCTTCAAAAACAGCACCATCTTATTAGCTCTAATCAACATATACTTCCCAATTTGCCTCTAAACATGAGTACCCATAGTCTACTAATAGCTAATGGAGCTTACTCATCTATCTACCTTGTCCTTTACACACATTGTTAGATCATAACTCCCAGCAAGTACAAATGTAATGAAAATGAATAAAATCTCAGGGGGAAAAATATAGAAAAGCCTCTATTAAAATGGTTCTTGTGATATCTCTAGGTACCTGGCTTTAGACACAAAGTTATGCCAGTTACTGTGTATATTATATATATATATATGCTAGGTACCCGTTTAACCAAGAAAAGTTGCACCAGTTATATTATTTGCTATTACGATTGACCTCTATTTATATCATATTTTTTTAATGGAAAAAAACAAAATTTAAACTTGATTATTCATTCAATATTCATTAACAAAACCATGGTCAGGGTTAGATTTGCCAGATAAGGGTAAAATAGTAAAATTTATTTGCACATTTTATATCAGCACTGGGTTTTAAGTCATTTTCCCAGTGACATTTCATATTTTTTAAGGCCATCGTGTTTCTGGCACACCACTAGAAGTGGAACCATATTTTTATATGAAGAGTTGTATTCCAAAATGAAACATCCACAATTTGAAAAGTGTAACTTTAAAAAGTGAATCAAAGCAGTATAACAAATTGAACCGTGAGGAATTTCAGTACTTACTAGATAAATTGCAGATGTTTTGGAGACATTATTCATTAGTGTAAAATGTGAATCTTTAAAAACACAGGTAATGCCACCTATATAAACAGACATAACATTTTGGAACAGAACCTCTTCATTTATACCCAGATCTGCTTCTCATACAGTCAGGTCACACCTAAAGCATTGTTTTTTTTTTACTTTTTTTATAAACTAGCAAAAATCAATTTAACTCTTATTATAATCAAGACATCCAACATGCAATAATGCATCTTTCATTAAAAGACACTGCATTAGAATGCTTAAAAAACAAAACAAAAATAATATTAATAATCATAGAATGTAAAATGTGTCAAAGTGCGGTATGCCAAGAGTCTACCTTTCTAATCTGCTTATTTTGCCCTGTCTACTTGGATTGTCATGAAAACATTTGCATGGGAAAATGTGATCAGCCCTATGTTTGCCAAAGTACCTTTAGAAATCCCAAGTGAGTAGACGCTGCTCTTTTGAACCACACTGTAGCAAATAAAACACGTGACACTCGCATCAGCAGCTTCGCCTCTCCCAGTGACTCAAGCCCATCATTTAAATCCAAGCATTTCTTTCCCTAAATGTGAAAAGCAGACATGAGAAACCATTCCATATCATCAGACTAGGAGATGTTGGTGTAGCCATTTCACTGCGCCCCCCCCCCCCAAAAAAAAAGTGTGCCAGGCCAAATGTCAAAACAGACACTTCCCAGGAAGAAACCATTTGCATTAGTCTTTCAGGTAGTAGGACAATGCACAAGCATGGCAAATTTAGTAACTTCAGAAATGAGATACAAACCACGTGGGAAGGTAATATATAACTACAGTCCTAGGACCAAAATGTTAGTTTGAGAGGAGGTTGGGGGTTTGATTACATCACTCGTCTGGGAGAAACACATAATGGAGGAAAGCGGTGTGGGAATAGTCTTAATTCATTTGATTCCAGGTGAATTCTATGTGGAAAATGGTCAACAGGAGCAAAGGGATCGCAGGTGCAGGTAGAGCCAAAGCCAAAAACTAAACAATATTAGCTTTTGGGGTATTAGTGCTCATAATTGTGTTTATTAAAATCAGGGGAACCCAAATAGGTCCAGGAGCGTCACTTGCAGACCAACCCTGACCAAGTCTTTTAGCTGTTGCTGGTGGTCGTTGATGAGGGCGACTCGACAAGGGTTTGAGCTACAGACCCACTATCAGACACGGTGACTGGACTGGAGTGAGAGGCCTGCAGCCCACTGGAACCGCTGCTACCGGTTCCATTCTTGTTGACCAGAGTGGTCGGCTGGCCAAAGTTAGTGGTTCTCAAGGTCGCCAGGTGACGCGGGGAGAAGACGTGGGCTCTGGCTGCAGCCCGGGACTCAAAGCACACATTGCAGGCCTCGCAGCGGCCCGTCAAGGTCTCCTTTGGTGCCGGCTGGCCCTCGACGTGGGGAGCCGCAGGCTCGATAACCGTCAGCTGGACCGGCTTAGGCAGGATGGGACGGTTGGCTCTCTGAGCGTTGTACTGCAGGTAACTTCCCGAGCTCATGTCAGTCTTTCCACTTGAGAGAGGCGACTAAAGGAGTAGTGCCAAATAGGTGCGTATTAATGTCTACATACATACACGTTTCAATATTGATCCTGTGTCTGAACCAAACAAAAAACAATAAGCTCAACAAACGGGCAATAAGCACATTCAATTCAATTCACACTCAGAATAAATTTGAATATAAAGTATAATAATACCTAACTCTTACATTTGTATATAATCCTTTCTTGGTCAAAACTAGCTTTACAGAGTTGATTTGCATTCCTCTATATTCCTTTCCCTACGGCTCCCAATTCTCTACCCCTCCCTTGCCATGTGGATATTTCAAAGCATAAACTGTGAGCTGGGGAGGGGAGTGAGGAGGGGGTTTCTGGGATGTGTCATTCATTCATATACACACACACACACACACACACACACACACACACACACACATAAACATCACAGCTTACCATTTTCTCCTGTTGCAGTCTCCACCGCTTCTCCTTGGCCCTGGTGTTCTGAAACCAAATCTGCACCACCTTGAGGGGCAGGCCAAGCTCCGTGCCGATGGACTCACACTCCATGGCGTTGGGATGGGCACAGGTCTCGTAGCATGACTGCAAGATGGACAGCTGCAGACAGGACAGGTGCGTGCGTGGCCTGCGGCTCGAAGAGTGGGACAGGAAGTTGCTCTCCCTCGGGCTCGTTTTGGTCGCAGCCGGGGTGCTGGGGCTGGCCACCTTGCCGGAACTCGGGGCGCTGGGGCTCACTGGTGCGATGCTCGGCGTCGGAGGCGGCGGGATGGTGCGAGGGGTTGTGTGGGCGGGAAGAGCCAACTGTTCTCTGGAGAGGGTGTTTATCTTAATGGTGCCTTTGGAGGTCCAGTAATTAAGCCCATTCTGTTTCTGCGGCACGACGGTTGTGGCGGGAAGCTTGTTGTTGATAGGCGTGGTGGGAACTCTAGGCACCATGCGGTTTGTGGATCCTGGCTTTAGTCCCATGTCCTCCTCTTCATCATCCGTCTTCTCTTCCTCACTCTCATCCTCTAGCTTACGCTTCGGGGTTGGGCGCGGGGCAATGGGTATGGGGTCCTTCGGTGGAACGACAAGGATGGGGGGGGTTATTTTAGGTGCAACTTTGACCATGGTGACACTGGTGGTTGGCGGCTCTGGCTTGGCCTTTGGCACGATAGAAGTGGTGCTACTCACAGGAGACACCGCGGCGGAAGAAGTCACCTTAGGCTTTATAGGAACCGGGGTCTGTTTATTAATTGCGGGCTTTTTCACATCTTTTTCAGTTTTTATAAGGGTGCGGACGATTGGAGCTGTTGTGATGGACCCAGGATTGTTGGTGACGGACACAGGATTGTTGGTGACGGACCCAGGATTGCTGGTGACGGGCGACTTGTTGGAGAATATGGGTTTCGACAGAGGCCATGTGAATTTGATAAGCGGCTTGCCCACAGCCGCCAGGGTTCCGTCGCTGATGAAACGGACCTCCCCCTTGCGCTCCCTCGCCCTCATGTTCTGGAACCAAATCTGGACGACCTTCTTTGGGAGATGGACCCATTCGGAAATCTGCTCGAACTCGTGCTTCCCGGGATTTGGATCTTTGAAGTAGCAGCCATACAAGATGTCCAGTTGCTCCGCTTGGATGATGGTCCTAGAGCGGCGCATGTCACGGAAGCGCCTGACTTTGGGCTTCCTCGGTGGCTGCTCTCTCTCTGGCGGCTCCCTCCTCAGCTCCCGGTCCCGCTCCAGCATGGCGGCGTTCATCTTCTCCGCAGCCCTCGCGTAGATGCTGGACTTTGACATGTTGCCGCAGCCGACCAGGCCGCTGCTGAAACCGGGCGCGCCGGCAGGCTCGGGCTTCACCTGGACGACGACTAGACCCTTCGACGTGGGCCTCAGGCCAAGGCCGTCCAGTAGGCGCCCCTTCTGTATGGAAGTTTTGTCAAGCAGCGAGGACGAGGAGGAGGACGACGAAGAGGCGAAGCGCGAGTTGCTGTGTTTGCCCATGCTGAGGTCCAGAGCGGACTCGCAGTCGTCGCCATTGGAAAGGTAGTGGTGAGCGTTCTGGCCGCGGGGCGAGAGAGACTGGGAGAGGAGGGACTCATGGAAGCGGGTGATGTTGGGTGGGTTTGAGAACGCCTGCAATTTACCAGATTCTCCCACCATGGATGTGGGAAGAGAAAGGACGTAAGGGCTGAGGAACTGGGCGGAAAACGGGGCAAGCGACAGAGACAGCGGCAGAGAATGAAAGACGCTGCCCGGAAGTACAGTTGGGTCTAGGGAGTGGGGCAGAGTGCTCGGAGGGTCCCCTTGGGCCTCCAGCTGCAGATCCACATCCGGGTCCGGCCTCTCCTTTTTCACCTCCACCTCCTCGCGGTCAAAATCCCCCTTCCTCTTCTTTCTGTTCACCCTCTGGCCCCCGCCGCCCTCTTCCTCCTCGTACTCGTCTTCCGCGTCGGAGAGGAACACCGTGGTGGAGCGGAGTACCTTTCCCCCGCCCGAGCCCTTATCGCCGACCGCCTCCCGCTGCTGGGCGTCGTCCCGCCCCGGGCTGCCGGGCCCCTCCCTCGCAGACCCGTTCTGGCTCTCCTCCTCCAACACGATGACGGAGGTGTAGACGTCTTCGTTCTCTGAGTCGGAGGTCAAGCACGAGTCTTCCTGGCCCTCCCTAGCACACGGCCCTTTCCCCTTCCCCCGGCCGCTGGACAAATCCATCACCTGGCTGCCGGAAGCGTCCGCCCCCTCCTCCCCTTCGGCTATTATCAGATCACTCTCCTCCTCCTCCTCCTCATAGTCAGTGCTCTCCAGGTGCGTGGTGGGTCTCGCCACGTTGCGCTGTGTTCCGCTGGCCCTGTGTCGCTCTCTGGCGTGGCGTGCTTGGCTCAGCCATCTGCGTACCTCGTCCTCGGCGAGCCCCACCTCCCTGCCCAGCGCCTCGCAGTCCTCACGGGGCGGGCTGGCGGCGTCCGCCTCGCTGCGCGACTCCAGGAACGCCCGGAGAACCTCCGCCTGGAACTCCGACAGGATCGGGGGGCCCGACACGTGCCAGCCCCTCGTAACGTAACGAGGGTGAGTGTGGTCTGGGGTCATTAAGGCGCTTTTAGAGGGGCTCGTCTTGGAGCTGCTAAATGATCCGCAGGGGCTCGTGCTTGGTTGGGACTTCTGGGGAGTGGAATCTGGGCTAAGTGTAAGGTTCAGATTTAAAGGACTGAGGCTTGAATTGCTGGGCATAGAAGCAGAGGGCGAGAGGTTGTTATTGCGGAAGCTTTTCTCCGTGGCTACTGGAGAGAGATTTAGGCCAGCTTCTTTATCGCCACCTTCCATGTTCAACTGATCAGATAGGCTACCTCTGCGTGTTGCCTTCTCTCTCCGTGTTCCTCCACTGTCGTCGTCTGTGTCAAACACAGCGGTTTCACTTTTGATTTCTCTCATATCCAACTCCCTCTTTATATTGTCCACTGCCAGGCTTTCCTTGACTTTAGTCTTGTCGGAGCCACTCTTTTCAACCTTCTCATTACAGTCCTGCTCACGCTGTAGTTGTTGCTGTTGTTGTTGTTGTTGTTGTTCTTTTGCAGGCGGCTGCGTGGCTGCCTGGACTCCAACAGAGGGCCACTGGTTCTGTAAGCTACCGAGTCTTTGGGCTAGGAGGGCTTGCTGGGCTGCACTGAGACCTAGCAATGGCACACACTGTGTGAGGAGCTCGCCTGACTGGCTCTCCGGCGGCTGCTGGGCATGGGTTGGGAGCCCGTTCAGGATCAAGGGCATGAGCATCTGAGCCTGGGGGTGCGCCAGCTGAGGCGCGGCCGCGCCAGAGCCCGCGAACAGGGAGGGCAGGACGGAGTGTGAGAGGGAGCTGGGGCCGGACGTGAGGAGTGTGAGAAAGGCAGATACTGCCTGGGCCGAGGCCACGGGGGAGGAGAGGAGGGAGGGAGCTGCAGGCACGGCTTGGAACTGCTCCCCGGCGGAGGCAGTCCCCGCTGGGTTTCCGGGCACAGCGCAGGTGGTGCTAGTGGCAATCTGAGGGGCGTCGGCACTAGGAACACTGTTGCTCCCATCTCCCAAGCTCCCGGTACCCGCCGCACCGTTGGCAGCGGTTCTGCTACGGCTCTGGTGCAGGACTGATTTCATATGGCTCTCGAGAGTGATGGCGTGATTGTAGGAGACTCGACACAACGCACACTGGTAGGGCTTGTTTGATAAATACGGCCGAGGCAGAACCGCTGGGGCTTGGGGTTCATTGAGGATTACCGTCATCCTCTGGATGTGAGACGCAGCTTTGTAATGCACGCTCAGAGCCGTCTTGGTGCAGAAAGTCTCCAGGCAGGCGTGGCATTTGAATGGCCGGCTGTTTGTTGCTGCTGCGCCATTTTTATTGGCTGACTTTTCAAAGTCTGGTGTTTCCTCGTTTGCTGTTGTGGTTTGCCGTTTCATTTCAGCAGGTTGATTTTCCTGTAGTTCTGCTTCTGGCTGAGCATCACCCGCCTCCTGTTCTGCCAGACTTTCTTCCTCCATCACTTGATCTTCTGGCTGCTGGGCCGTGTCTGAATTATCTTCAAATTGGCACGGGTGTGAACTGGACTCTTCACTCTGCTTTAGCCGTTCAGGTGACAAAGCAGCAGCATCTGATAAAACAGAAAACAAACACCTGTTTTGACTCACTGAGGTCTATTACTGATGACAGTAAACTTTTCCTTCCCGAAGTTTTTCTGCGATATCCCTTTCAAAACATCTGAGAAGTTCTGACACAAGTTGATAATGGCTTCCATTCTTGCGTTTTAAGAATGAAGATCTGCTTTGACATTTTTCTAATGTCCTTATTTGCAGAAAATATTTGTGTTTTGTTTTCCTGAAAAAGAATTTGTTCACTATTTACTGAATTTTGTGTGATCAAAAGTCAGTATATAATTACATATGTATCTGCGCTTATTACAGAATAGGTTTGGGAATGTTCCGTTTATGTACACGTAAGAGCTCACACTCACCTGCAGGTTCCTGTGAATCTGCGTCCTCATTTTCTCTAGTGGCACGCCGTTTTGGAATAGCCTGTAATAAAAGAATAAAAAAATGTTTCACTCAGGTTCATTCTAATGTATAGAAGGCTTTGATTTATCAAAGCGGAATGGGAATTAATATATACACATCTCTCACATTAGGAAAATTTGGTGCCAATATGGGCATGAGTTATGGGTGCATAGCTAAAGTATATTACACACATCAGACCGACCTAGCCTTAATTTGCCACTAGCCTGAAAGCAATTGCTCAATTTGCAATCCTTCACATTGACTGAAACCTTACAAAACCAAACAGTCATCTGACATTATTGTAATGAATATACAGAATTACAATGTCATTCTCATCCAGCACAATTCACAATGAACTGTAATCTAATTACCCAAGTAATACCATCAAGAAATACGCATACCAGTTAACACTTTGCTGAAGTGATCAATCAGAGAAGGTATGATGCCTCAAATGTGATTTGGGTAGAATTATATAAATGGTATATTCAAGTTTGCATGACTAACAAAAAGTATACTTTAAAAATATGCAAGATCTAAGTAGTCAATACTTATATTATTGTGATGATGAAAATACAACAAATTAATGATTAATAAACAATGAGAAACCAGGGGACAAATAACAACTGGTCTAGTGTAAGTGGTAGAGAGAGGGATTTGTTCTTGCATAATATAACTTAATTCAATCATTTTAATCCATGCCTATTCACATTTAATGAAGTATTGTCACCCAACAGTCACTGACATGTTTGGATAATTTCAGTATTTACTATGTAATTGATAATATATTTGTTAATACAGATTAATAATAATAATAATGATAATAATAATGATAATAATAATATATTTACATTACATATTGTATATGAAAAACCAATCATTATTACTTTAACCAGCAAGGAAATACAAATGTGGTGATGCAACAAACTGCTTACAATGTCCAGCAGTTTGTCCACACAGTTATGGAGCACGTTGTGCAGGTCAGTCAGATGTATGGATAGGGAAGATCGGTCTGGCTGGCCTTGTTGGCACAGGGGGCACAGCCACGCTTCCACCCCGTTGCTGTCACTGCACACAGTCTCTCCAGACTCCTCCTGACCCAACAGCAACAAAAATAGATTGTTGTTAAATATCTGCTATGCTTTTTGTTGATTTAAAAAAACTAAATAAAAAAAGGAAGGGGGGGGCTTTCTTGTTTTGTCTGCAAAGACCGCATCAAGTTGCACCATATTGTATGCACTTGAATGACATCTATGTATTCCAATTTCAATGAGGGATTTCATATTATGCATGAAAATAGGTTATGTGTAAAAATGTGTCATTTTACACTTAGCTTACACTGGTCATTAAATTCAGCTGTATAATGCATCTATCAGCAAACATACCAGGTCATTCTAAACAACGTATACAATTTGCCCTCTACCGTACATGAACTACTGTAGGTTAACACCATACCGTCTGAAAATGTCTGTATCTATACATGCAATGTTGCAATAAGACATTGTAGTTAAAGAAATTATTATAATATAGGCCTGGACAGGCAATGCAAATTATCTGAAGTATATACACCATAACTTGCAATTTTAAAATTAAACCGTACATAAATCAAGTATTGACTGCACCACACGGACAAATCAATCTTACCAAAATAATCCAGGTTTAAAGCTCTTTATGCAACCCGTGATCCTCGCGGTAAAATTATGGCTATAAAAGGCATACCACCACAGCTATTTCCCTGACTTCCTCGTCACGCCAATTAGCAAGCTAGCATTAAGGTATCTGGCCAGATAATACTTCGGCAACAGTCATATCTTAATGAGCTGTCATGTACAAAACTGTTTAACACAATATTCGCAATTAACACAGCATATTTGGCTATACTGGTTTCTCTTTGCAATATAGTTGGCTAATTAACGACCAGTCTAATTAGCTATGCTGAACAGTGATGAATCAATTAGCTAGCAAGCTAGGTTGTATAGCCCCCCCCTTCTTAACGTCGCATTACAGTGTTGTTTATGGAAATGCTGCTTAGCTATTCATTTAATGAAAATTGCCCCGACTGAAGGCCACCAGTTTTTAAAATTGAATTAGAATAGCAATAACAACATATATAAACAAGTCTTCGCTATCTGTCAGCTCTATAGGCTACGGCCATTAAATTAATAAACAAAAGGACTTAGCTAATAACAGTCGTGGCACTTTGCTAGCTAGCCCGTTAGCAAGAAAGATAATTAACCCCTCCTCAGTCTCCAAGTAGATAGTCTCGACTGGCGAGATACAAAAAAAAAAAAACAAAAAAAAAAAAAAAAAAAAAAAACACACACAACTCTGGCTAGTCCAGGTGCAGAGCTACAATACCGTACACATGTCCGACTGAGTTCGCATCGAAAATATATTGACCAGGCTTCGGTAAGCTCATCAAAAAACCTCGGCCTCGAGTTGTTTGCTTACCCCTCTGATTGTGTGCTGCCAATCGGGCATCTAGTATTACACCACCCGTCGCCTGCTCAACAGAGCAAATTGAGGCCTACACGGACTATGCCATTTAATTAATGAATGTGGGTTCCGTTTACAGATGTGTAAAAAACCTTGCGCCCCCAACCCCTCCCTCTCCGTTCCAAGGACCCCTTTGATGCGTTTTAATGCTCAAATTACTCTCTAAAATACTTACGGTGCAACACATGGACATATAAAATGTATTTTTAAATAGATCCATACTATAGTTGGCGAGATAATTACATGCTACGCTACTTGAAAAGAACTACGTGCCTGCGATCAGCGATGGGGGTGGTGTAGTGAGGAGAAAAGGAGACCGAGGCAGAAAAGTTTGGAATTTAATGTTCGATTTCTATGAGGGATCGGATTAGTGTGTAGCCATAATCCGTCGTTTGCTCGATCCTATCAATCGTATGCCACCCTCGTGTCCACATCGGCATAATTAAGCGATCGCGTATGTCGTTTAATTAAGTTCGGAGCAATTAGCTAATGCGTTTACCTGCATGGTCGCCGCTCCAGCGCACGCTTCCTCTCGCTCCTCAGAACTGAAAAGTTTTCTTGCTCGCCCTCCCTCGCTTGGTCTCCCCCTCCCTCATTCGCCCTATCCTCGCTCGTTCCCCTCTTCCCTCTAGTAAACACACGACAGCTCCCCCCAAGGCTGATTGCTGACATTCAGAGGGAACAGAGGCATTGCTATCAAATCCATTATGTAACCTACTGATATTAATGATTGTTTGGAGTTTTGAAATCCTGTTGACTTATCGCAATAGTTAAAATTAAATTTTCAGAAAGAGAATTATTTTTATTTGATTGCTTAGTTATTTGAACTTAATTGCAAAAAAAACCTTGGAATCAATATCAAGGTGAACAGAAATCCCATAGTCTGTCAAGACAACACACCGATTAAGACGTAATAGCCAATCTTTTAAATTGTTTATTATACAGTATAAGTAGACATAAAGCTGGGGTCTATCAACAGTATAGTGCAAGCAGTTAGGAAGGGGGATGCACTGCGTTATTGTGACAGGAAATGATGTTCACGAATATCCCATTAGGTGTCCCTAATTGCGCCTGTACAAAATACCGTTTATTTCTGCTGACGTGTAGGATTTGTTTAATAGTGCGGTTATTAAAATAAATGATTTGGACCTCGACGGGTAACCATATATAAAAGGTGCGTGTGTATAATGTTGTCATACGTGATCTCTTTTTCGCGAACGAGGTCTTATCACGTCTACGCAAATCACAACAGCACATTGCAAAGAATAAATAGTAGGCTACGCTCCTCCGTAGTCTACCGGTAGCCTGTAGTTCGGTCGGCTCTCACATTTGGCCTAATAAAAACCTAGTTTTATGCATAAAACAGGTGAAGGTACTGAAGCAGTTTTGAGACAGTGCCCATCTAATGTATTTCAGATGAGTGTGGAGGTGGAGAGAAAATTTCTGTGCGATGCTGACATTAAGAAAACGCTTGAGAGCATTGGGGGTAAGATAAGCCTATTCCAGAGGATTCATTCATTTTCTATTTCACTTAATACGGTAGGCATATGTATTGTATCCAAATGTAAACCGTAGTGCATTCTTTATTTGCCTATTGCTAAATATATGTCGCTGTTTCATGCTCCCTCCCCAATGCCCACCTAGCGGTATGTATTGGTCAACGTCGATTTCACGACCAGTACTTTGACACCCCTGACTTTGATCTCACCTTGAAAAACGTCTGGCTGCGTCGTCGTCAAGGGTGTTGGGAGCTCAAGTGTTCAACAACACCCATCAGCAGGACAGAGGAGACCAGTGGAGGACAGCTTGAAGAGGCATCACCATGTACGCGCTACAAGGAGATAACCAACCTACCTGAAATTCAACTCAAAGTCAAAGAAGTATTAAAAGACCTTTGTGGATGTGGAAAAGGGGAGTTCCAATTAGCTGAAAACACAATAAAATATGGAGGAAATGATGATTTGCAGATAGGCTGTCGAGACAAGAGGCAGCCAGTAATTAACCAAGAAGACAAAAGTAAAAAAGGACCCAAACCACAAGAGGATGATGCATGGCTGAATCCACTAAACCTTGTGTGCTTTGCGGAGTTCACGACCATGAGGAGTTCTTACACTGTTGAAGAACATGGGGTACAGGTAGATCTTGACCAGGCTGACTTTGGCTATCATGTGGGGGAGATAGAAGTCCTTGTACCAGAGGGAGAAGATGTGGGACCTGCACTGGAGAAGATTGAAAGAGCTGCTCAAAACCTAGGTGAGGATTTGTGAGATTTTGTTGTATTTTTGTTGTTGTAACAACCTTTCCTGTTACTTTTAATTTAGGGCACTGCATTTTAAACATTGCGCCTAATATATGATCTACACCCCCTCTTGTTATTTCATAACCAGTTTTGAATGTTTTTACTAATTTCGCAGGCTTGACTGGGAATCAGCGAGTTCAAGGAAAAATGACTGCTTACCTTAAAAGATACTCTCCAGGACACTATGCAAAGCTACTAAGTGCACATATTTTATAAATTGTACTGTATAGTTTAATATATTTGTGTTGATAAATGGCCTATGTGTCATTTGCAAATAAATCTGTAAATTAAAATTAAATTAAAAACATGTCATTTTAAAGAGATTCTTTGTACCCCTGCAGTATGAAGTGAAGGGGGCATGCAGCCCACAGATTTACAATATGCAACACTCAACCAGCAGCTGCATGTTAACTAAGGTCTTGAAGATATGATCCGTTGTGGCATTATCCCATCTAAATGTTAATGTTGATTTAGTGTAAAAGGTTGTTTTTTTTTTTGTTTTTTTTTTATTAAGAGCACTAACATTTTTATATAATATTTGACACTAACTATTTTTATGGCTACTAGACTGTTTTCATTGATTTATTCACATTTGTAATATATTTAAATTATCCTTATGTTTTAAGGTTGGGATCAGGTGGGCATATTCAGATATAATTGGTAAATGTTGTAGACATCAGAATCATGCATATATTCTTGGCCTTCTTCTAATGTCCAATATGGGCGATCTACTGCTGTCTCTACTGCTGTCTGAGGTTTTAATGTTATACTTTAATCTAGACCAATCATGTTCAATATTCATATAGTTAGCAATCCTCAGTGTAAATTAATCTATTATAACATTATGGTTGAGTGTCGCGGCTGTGGTGTAGGCCAGAGATCTTCTACGTGTTTCGGCCAAGGACCCCTTGGCTGATCGAAACACGGCACACGGACCCCCTATCACATATGGTATAACATTTATTAACCGGGCCAATGTGTAGAGCGGCCTATTAGTGCCATGCATAAAAGTCGGCCACTAGTCCATTACAATAATTGACAGATTTGTATATTTATAGCACTTGTTGTATTTATGTTAATGTATATTTTCTGACATTTAATTTTTGGAAGAAAATACGTTTGGGATCAATTAATTTGGAGGACCCCGTGCAGTACCTCTGAGGACCCCCTAGGGGTCCCGGACCCCCTGTTGAATACCACTGGTGTAAGCCAATGGGTGTAGGTCATATGACAACGTGTAGGGGCCCTGCGCCGGGGAGGGTTACATTTTGTAAACAACATGGCGATTCACGGACTTGGAAGACTGCTAGCAGGTCCATAAAATGTGTTTTGATAAGGCCAATGACTCCCTTAAAATTAATGCAAAAATAGTTTGATCGGGGTTTATACATCGAACCTTTCTTAAGGAATATACTACACCGAAGAATTTCTGGATTGACGAGCTGTCAAAAGGACCGTTTGACACTCAAACGGTAACGTAACATCAACTGATGTGGCCAGATCGCAAGTTTGCTAGCCTTAGGTTAGCCTTGTTAGCTAACCTAAAGATGAGATTCAAAATAAACCCACAACTAGCCTTTATAGTACGCGTAACCACTTGAATTCTAATACTGACACTTTGATTACAGGAATGCTGTGAGTTTGCGTTAAAAAGTACCGGTATACATACATAATGATACATATGTTAATTGAGGAACCAATTGATACTGTACGGTATTGTACGACTTTCCCAAAACATTATTAAGTTAACACGGATTACTTAAAGTTGTGAATGAGTGTACGATAAGTGGAGCGAAAGAGCCATAATAGGCATGAGCAAACTTTCTCAACGAAGATCCAGTAGATTCACTATATTGTATACTCGTCGTCAGGCTCTCTTCGGTCTATGGGCTCTCAGTCCAGTTCTGGGATGTCTGGCGGAAGGGGCTCCTCCAGTGACAATCCAGAATACTCGGAATCAGCGGAATCATCAGAATCAGGCCAAAACCAAAGCAACAGCAACAGCCAGGGCCGCAGGACGGCAGACAGGCAACAGGGAGACAGTCAGTCGGCACCAGAGGACAACGTTGATCTAGCCGAAGTGCTGGCTTACCTACTGAGGAGGTGAATTTGGTCAAATGTCAGATCTACCATTGTGAAGTGAAGCCATATGCAACATACATGCATGATACATACTTTTTGAGTTTCCTGTTTTAAAGAGTTTACACACACAAACTCTCTCTCTCTTGCTCTCACACACTCACTCACTCACTCGCTCGCTCTCTCGCTCTCACACACAAACTCTCTCTCTTGCTCTCACACACTCACTCACACACACACACACTCACGCACACACTCGCTCGCTCTCACACACAAACTCTCTCTCTTGCTCTCACACACACACTCACTCGCTCGCTCGCTCTCTCGCTCTCACACACGCACGCATGCACACACACGCTGTATGCACTCTGAGCTGATAGATGATTAATCTGATGGTTGACATGGCAACATGTACAGGGGTCAGGTAAGACTGGTCCATGGCAGTGGGGCTACCGGGCTTCAGCTGGTCCAGTCATACTCCGACTCGGATGAGGACAGTGATGGTGCCTGGGAGGGTCGGCTGGGAGATCGCTACAACCCCCCAGGTAACTAAATATGAATTATACATCATGTCTACGTTTATGTCCTGGACAAATGTTTGTCACAAGGGCAGAAACATTGTTTTTGTATTGGAAAAGTAGTACTTACAAGCATATAATTTATGGTTTATTGCTTTTTCTTATCCATGATATATCGCAATGCATTTGGATAATTAATATACATTTGTAATTGCACAGTAATCTTTTTTTTTAATTGGTTTTAGTAGTAAAATATCTGTTAAATCTATGTAGTTACACTGAAGAGTTACTAACCAACACTTCACATTACCATAGAACAGTAATCGGTAATATGATATAGTGATGATTGATTCAGGATTAATACTTCTCAAAATTGTGTGAAAATGTTAAACTGTTAATAAGCTATATAGGAATTAGTGGCATCTGCCCAATACAGTTTAAAGGTAAAGTCAGCGATCCGAAGTTATTACACTTTGTCAAATTCTACAAATATCTACTCAGGATCTGCTAGCTGCTTGTTGAGTGTGCATGCTGGAGGAAAATAGTCAGATGTTACTTTGTAGCCCCGGCTCTGTAAATGGGAACACATTTACAGACCACACAACAAGTTCAAATATCAACAAGCTTTCTCCAGAATGGCTATTCATTTAAACACCTGTAAGTGTTCAACTATTGGCTGAAGTTATGTTAAAAAGACAAAGCACACCCCTCTAGCCTGTCTCTAGCTTTGCTCTCTTAACTGATTACATTCTTCAGTCCACAACAGACCCCTTCCACATTTCGAAAGTAGTTGTTCACTTTAGCGACGTTGGTGTCCAGTAAATGTATCGGAAACTCGTTCCTCCTCCAGTTTAACGGCAATTAGATAATGATAACTGACACCTGTTGTGTATGTCTCCAGTGGATGTCCAGCCCGACACACAGGAGCTTGACAGGAGTGAGATTCGAACTCAAATCCTCCTGGCCACAGCTTCCTTTGGCCTAAAAGGCCGACACAGCTTCACCCACATGCTTACAGAGGTGAGCCTTAGAGGAAGTCTTAACTAAGAATGAATGTACGTAAAGTATGTTGCTATATGCATTCTGACATAGCAGCATGGGGGATAAAGGAAATCATTTTACTATCTAAGGCCGCGTTCAGACTTATTTTTTTTTATTGAAAGCGCTGGACTGCCTGTTTTTCATGTAGGGAAAAATAGCAGCTGAAACGGTTGTTACTGCTGTTATAGGAACTCACTACGCACTTGACGTAGACGTTGACAAAAGCAGATGACGTAGGGCGTTTTCTGTCTGAACTTCTCTCAACTGAAAAAGAAGCCCTGAGCTGCTGGAAAAAGCGCCTGCGGCAGAGTTTATTTTAAGCGCCATGACGCTTCTAAAAACACGGTCCGCTCCATAGGGTTATAATGTCAAAAAGAGGCCGACAGCTTCCAAAATAAGTTACGTCTGAACGCGGCCTTATTGATTAAAATTTTGATTTAAAACATTTTTTACTGTATTATTTATGCTGTTTGGCTGTATTTCTGTATTTTCTTCTGAGAAGCACGAGATCGTATTCCCTCTCTGTAAAGCACTTTGAGCTGCAATTCTTATATGAAAAGTGCGACACAAATAACATTTTTTTTTATTATTATTATTATGTAGTGGACGCTCTTATGTAAGTGTCAGTCTCACTCATCAGTTTGTGAAAATAAGGATCAAGAACCAATAGCCATTAACAACATTGTTTAGTGTCTTTAGCTCGCCTGCAATTGGTTCAGAATGCAGCTGCCAGGTTGCTCCCAGGGTTAAATAAAAGAGCACATATTACTCCTCTTTTAACTGCCCTGCATTGGCTACCTGATTCTTTTAGAATTACATTTAAAATACTTATTTTACTTATAATTCATTACATCACAAGGCTCCAAAATAAATCTGAGATCTCTTACACAAGCATGTCGGGAGTCGGTCCCTAAGGTCCTCTGATAAATACTTTAGGATCATACCACGGAGTAATAAGTCTATTAAAGACTTAGGGTGATTGTGAAGCGACTGCACCCAGATTGTGGAACTCCCTCCCAGTCAATCTGAGGTCCGGGGAGTCTGTGGATTGTGGATACCTTCAAATAAAACAGCTAAAGACTAATTTGTTCAGGGTAAAATCTTGTGCAATTTCGTGTGTGTGTGTGTGTGTGTTTATGTACTGTATATTCATATGTATGGGTAAACGGTGGTTCTGTGTCCTAGGAATGGGCTTATCCATTTACAATGACTGTTTTATTACTGGCTGTATTTACTTCTTTTGTTTTTATCTATAAATGAGAAGCACTTTGTAACTATTGTCTGAGAAAACCGATATATATCTAAATGTCTTCTTCTTCATCTAGTGTTCTCCATTGTGTGTGTATTGCTATGGCTACCAATGTTTTTAGCACAATGGGTTAAATGTTGGCCTAGAAGTGGCCTCTTTGGCAACTGAACCACTCAACATATTTTTCTGACCTGTCCCTTTTCTTTTTAGAGGGAACAAGGCAGATGTAGAGGGTCCAGTTTTTCCCATGGAGAGTGCAGTCGTATTCGTACACAGTAAGTATTTTCAACTATGCAGATGCATCTCCCTACCTCTTGAAGGTAGCAGTAAGGAGAAGCCAATCTCTCAAATATGAAACAGGAATGCATCATATTATGGGAGGCAATACATACTGGATGACATCGTCTTGGTTGAGAACACATTGGGATTCAGAATCTGTTGTAATGTGGTACCCATTTATGCATGTTTTCTTTTTTTCCTTCCTTCAGTTTCCTGCCAAACTACGTTTCCCACAAGGATACGTACCAGCAGAAAGCCTTCTGTGGGCTGTACAGCCAAGATGGCACCATGTTCCTCTCTGCCTGCCAAGGTAAATGGTCCCGTTTTCATACTAACAACAGTGACTTTACAGTTTCAAACCATTTCTAATGTTTAACATAACCAAATGCATAGACATCAAGGCAATCCAACTAAGGCATAATACACAGGAGTTGGCCAAATCATTTTTCTCAACTAATTTTATTGTATTATTCAGCCATGTATTTAAGTGACTAAACCTACAGTAGTAGCAATTGTACTTTAGTGCTACTACTAAAAAAAATTAAGAAACGTAATTGCTGGGTGATTGTTTTTATGTATGCCGCCATTTTTGTTCTTTTGTTCACCGCAGACCAGAACATCCGCTTATACGATACCACAAGGGGGCGCTTTACACTGCGGAGGACGGTGAAAGCTCGAGATGTGGGCTGGAGTGTGCTAGATGTGTGCTTCACCCCTGACACAAATCACGTCCTTTACTCCAGCTGGTCTGACTATAGTAAGGCTATGGGCCTGGTGATGACTGGTGATAGTCAGGCAATAAGTCAACATTGGGATATTGTACCAATGCTATAGCATGCTAATGATAGCCAGTGTTGGGCAAGTTACTCAGGAATTATAATAAATTACTATTTACTTATTAGTAATATTATTAAGTAATAATATTACTTTACTTATTACTTGGTATTAAGAGTAATTAGTTACATTACTAAATTACTTTCACAATCATTACCCTGTCTCGCCCCTTCTGAAAAATGACAAACTGTGTAGCTAGCTCATTTTAGAATTTAATCCTCTTTATTGGAACAATAATGAACCTTAGGAGTCAACAATCAGCCAAAGTGAAAACATTGCAGCCTCTCAACCCAGATGATTGGACAGGTTGGTTCAATTAGCCTACCCTAAGTTTGCTAGGACCAGGAATCTCTTCTTATAATGCAGCAATGCAGCATTACTTGGATTAGTAATTGTAATAATGTTACTGTTTTGGAAATAGTAATTAGTTACACTACTAGTTACTGAAAAAAGTAATTATATTACAGTAACGAGTTACTGCCCAACACAGCACAGCTAATGCAGGTTGTCATTCACTAAGCACAATTATCCACTGTTCATTTGATAAATTAGCTCACACACGATTTCAACGGGTGTTTTTGTTATAATTTGGCCTGTTATTATGTAGATTAAATTAAAGTTTTGTCAGAAATAATTAGGATCTTATCCCATGTTGATGTAAGCATCATGATTAAAACCTTTTTTTACAGACTATTTTCTGCTCTGTTTTTCACACTGGAATGTTAACCTTCTATGTGTCCTCCCTCTAGTTCATGTGTGCAGTGTAGATGGAGATAGTGAAACCCACACCGCACTGGACCTCAGGTAAGTGCTCTCTCCATAGTAACTTATAGCGTTACCTAGTAGGTAATGCTAGGTAACACAGGCGCACACACACACTGTAAGAATGAAGCTATCCAGCCCATTGCTCAATTATATTAAACTGAAGGGTCATTATGTCCCATTACAAGGGATGGGATGATATACGATATTTTCGTTTATCGCGATAACAATACTGATGTTAATTGTATCACAGTGAAAGATAATCATGACAAAAACTAAGTATGAACATTTTCACAATTGACTTGAAAAAAGCTGTCTACCTTACTTGTACAGTCCAATTATATAGCTTTACTAATGTATTTATTAGCCTGCATCTTTCTAGTCAATCACCACCATGGCTGAAGGCTCGGTTTGCCCATGTGTCCCCCACATAGAAAAGATAAATTGGATTTGTTGAAATACTGGTTTAAAAACAAAAAGAATCACACAAAAAAGATACAATACATATATGTCATCATAATAAAAATAATTGTTTAATTAACTACATTTAAAGATAAGTGATTCCAGTAAGTTTAGTGCCATTATAAGAGTTTAATAACAATATAATTATAATCGCAATAATATTGTCTATCGCAATAATATTAGCCAGGATAACAGTGACAATTATTTTTCATATCGTCCCATGCCTACCCATTACAAAAGACGCCCTCTGAAGGTGCCTGACGCGTGTCGACGCCGAGGTTTAGAACGCAGCTCTATTTCTTGTGCGTCGAGCCATAAACATGCATTGAATATCGGCAGGTTTCTGAGCTCCTCCGTCAATTTGACTTTACCTTTCGAACTCCTTGACGCGCCACGGAACAACGTGGCCAGCGGGCGGCGGCCTTGAAAGTTCTCTGCCCAGTCATTCTTGCACCGGTGTGAGTTCTTGCAACACTGATTTGAAGGCTAACTTTCTCTGCGGTATAGACTGTGTTGTTGTAATGTACTGTAATAATATGTAATGATAGCTATAGTAAGACGGTGTGCTATGTACGATGCTGTTTACAGTGTTTTAATTCGGTTGAATCTTGTGCTGTCTTGTTTTGTAGTCCAGACGAGAGGCGGTTTTGTGTGTTCTCACTGGCTGCATCTACAGATGGCAAGGAGGTCCTGGGAGGGTAAGAATAATCCATTTTCAAAGTTAACATTTTCTTGAAAGTCTTGACTGCTATAGCGGCAAACATCCCCCTTCTGATGTTGGGGACTAAGAAAGGGTTAAAGGGTTTAATTAAAGGTTTCAAGAAGACATTTGTCCTAATTTTGTTTGTAAAAAAAAAAAAAAAAAAAGAATCTCTTTCACCCTATTTCTCCCTTTACCTTTAGAGCAAACGATGGCTGCCTGTATGTCTTTGATCGTGAGCAGAATAAAAGGACACTCAAGGTTAGTCTGTGATTTTGTGTCTATTCACAGTTTGTGTTATTTGTAAAACTGAGAGGATTCGTTTGCAGTTGTGTGTGCGCGTGCAACATGCGTGCGTGTGTGCGTGCGTGCGTGTGCGGACATCATGCTGTTGCCAAGGTGAGCTACAATGCTAGTGGACCTGAATAATGGTCTGTCAGACACCTTCCCACCTGTCCCCCAGAAATCTATTCAGAAATGATTTTGTTTTAAACCCCCTACTATTAGCTATTATTACATAGGCCTAGAAGATTATGAATAATAATAATAATAATAATAATAATAATAATAGCCACTGTCAACACTGGGGGGGGGAATGTATGCACCTCCCATAGCAACGCACCACCCACATTTCCTTCGCACCCTCAGATCGATGCCCACGAAGATGACGTGAACGCGGTGGCGTTCGCCGACAGCTCCTCCCAGCTGCTGTTCTCTGGCAGCGATGACGCGCTCTGCAAGGTGTGGGACCGCCGCACGCTGCGCGAGGACCGCCCCCAGCCGGTCGGTCAGCTGGCCGGCCACCGGGACGGGGTCACCTTCATCCACAGCAAGGTGGCCATCTTGGATTCCTCTTCTTCAAGTTTATTTATACAGCCCTTAATTAATCACAGTGCTGCACAGCCTATATTTCACATGGAAACAATCAACACCCCCTTAACCTGCTCCTAACCCCCGGGCATATATATTACTTGTATAGGTGGAGTCGGCGATTATAATATAATGCATTTTTTTTAAAATTCAGTGAATTATCTTCCCACGATCCACTAGCTAGCTTTTCAGTGTTTCTACACAACCCGGTTGGGAACAGAAAGAAAGTGGTGCAGATCGCATGGCACAGTACTATCCCAGCCTTTGTAATACATGTCCATTGTGGGGGGCGGAGCTTCTGAGGGAGCAATCTATGGCTTTAAAGGGAGAGAGATCGAGTTTGAATGTCAACAATATTTACTACTTTTTTAACTTTTTATTTTTTTAATTTAAATTTTTACTTTATTCTGTGAAAGAGCATTTAAAAAATAACCATAAATGTCTTTTCTATATGGCAGGGTGATGCCCGCTACCTGATTAGCAACTCGAAGGACCAGTCCATCAAGCTCTGGGATGTGAGGAAGTTCTCCCCCAAGGAGGGGCTGGCTGCCTCACGGCTGGCCGTCACCCAACAAGAGTGGGATTACCGCTGGCAACAGGTTCCCCCGAGAGGTGAGCAGCCAATGGGATGGGAGGGGGGAGGGGCAAAGTGTGAGTGACCAGGAGGAGACATTTTTTTATTTTACCTTTATTTTACTAGGCAAATCAGTTAAGAACAAATTCTTATTTTCAATGAGGGCCTAGGAAGAGTTCACTTGTTGGACCAGGACCACAAGAGAACTTTGTCTAGAAAATTAGGTTCTCTGAGGAAAGGACTGTCTGAGTGAAGGAACAAAGTGATTGGAGTTAAAGGTGAAGTCAGTGATTGTAAGCAAATGCACTTGTTGTACGGCAGTTGCGCCAACAGGGAATATTATACAGCGCGGGTCACAGGACCAAATGCTGGCAGTTTCTTGCCTAAATTATTTTTATTACTACCTCGAGAATTCATGATCTGAGCAGTTAAGCAGTTAGTTGTTTTGATAGCCTAGCCGGCTCCGGTGTGGGGGTTGTGCATAAAAAAACAACAACAGGGGCGTGGCCGTGACGTCTGTCTTGATGTGCGGTGTGCATTGGGCATTGAAGGAAGAGCTGTTTTTGTTTTCATGGAGGTCAAATATCAATCTTTTTCCAGAATCCCCTGACACCTAACATGGCTGCTCGGCAGGAGCTTTTGTTTCTCTCATGTAGTGCGTATTTATCGAGTTGAGCGATAGATGTGTAGTGTGACTGGGAATGAGGAAGAGCACGGCCTGTATAATGACGACATCCCTTCGTTGTCTCCACTCAGCCTTGAAGAGGCACAAGCTGACAGGCGACACCTCTGTGATGACCTACCGCGGCCACGGCGTTCTGCACACGCTCATCCGCTGCCGCTTCTCACCCGAGTTCAGCACCGGGCAGCGCTTCATCTACTCCGGCTGCTCCACCGGGAAAATAATCAGTGAGTTCCCCCCCAAGCATCTATCTCTGTCTGTCTGTACGTGCACCTTTAGACTCTGGTATATGCAGATTTTTGTCCACTTATGATTTGTTCTGCACCTGCTCCACGTGGTTTATTATGTTATGTAAAGTGCAAGTGTGACTCCACCCACTACAACTATGAAAAATGGAGCCGAGTGAGGGGAGGTGAGGGGAACGCCTCCCTTGGGAGGTGTTCCAGGCACGTCCGGCTGGGAGGAGGCCTCGGGGAAGACCAAGGACTGGGTGGAGAGATTATATCTCCACGCTGGCCTGGGAACATCTCGGGATTCCCCAGTCAGAGCTTGCTAATGTGGCTCGGGAAAGGGAAGTTTTGGGTCCCTTGCTGGAGCTGCTGACCCCGCGACCCAACTCTGGATAAGCGGGAGAAGGTGGATGGATGACGTGTAGTTCCGTTTTCAGCCCATATGTAACATACTGCAGTGTATAGCCACTGTAGTAGTTAATTTTAAAAACACTGTGTGAATGACCTGCAATCGGAGCCTTGATACATGGGTTACATGTCTGTAAACCCTGACAGCTGTTTAATTAATATTATTAATAACTATTAATAATTGGCTGTATAACAGTGAAGGAATTATAAACTGATATTGCCATTCAGAAGAGGTCTTAACAAGTTATTTCAAACATCTGTCTGGGTTCATGGGCGCTTTTTTAAATTCCTGTGCGTGTTTGTGTGTCCATCCAGTTTATGACGTACTAACGGGGGCCGTGGTGACCAGACTGTCAGGCCATGGCGCCTGTGTGAGGGATGTCAGTTGGCACCCGTACCAAGACAACATTGTCAGCAGCTCTGTGAGTTGACATTACATTTTATGATATAATTAATAATCACGTTAGCTAAAGGCAATATTAAAAAGCTGATGCACTCAAAAGAGGGGCCTATATCTACTTAAAATGGTATGTACAAATGTAATTAAACTAAGATGTGGAGGGGGATTTTTTTAAATTTTATTTTTAATTCAGTCAAGTCAGTTATTGCAAGCTAATTGTAAGCTAATACACTTTGTCAAATTAAGCAAATGTCTCCTCGCATTTCGCTAGCTTACCGTTCTGTTTGTGCGTCTACACAGCCCTGGCTCTATATATAGGAACATAGACAAAGTGACGAACACACGCTCACAAAAACAATACCGCTTGGCTTTTCGCGGTGCGTTTCAGTGTGTGGGGGGCGGAGATTGAGGGAATTTGTTTTCATTTGAGCTCTGAGTTAGCAAGCGTTTGAGAATAACTAACACTGCCTTTTGAAATAAAACAACATTTTTTTATTTTCCTGCAGTGGGATGGAGCAGTGCGCATGTGGGAGCACAGACAGACCCATCCCCTGGAGGAGGAGAGAGGGAGGGAGGGAGAGAGACTGCTGGCTGACACACCCCAGCAGGATAAATAAGATGTTACTGGGGAGTGACGTCACCACAAACGGGAGAAGGCTGGCCTTAACACAGGAAGACCATTAGCCCAGCAAACACGAGAGAGAGAGACTTTAATATCTTCTGACTTCAATGCTGGATGTTGATAATTATTATGATGATAATAGCGTGGTTGTGGTGGTAATTGGAAGGGCGTCGGGACTGGAGAGTAATGTGGAGATTTGGTTCACTTTCATGTGTGAGATTAATAGGCCAAAGCTGTTGAATTTGGCCTAAAATGCTTCATGCTAAATATATGGAAGCCCAAAAGTACAAAGACCTTGCTTAATACGCTGTTAAATAGACAATGAGATATTTCTAAATTGTATATTCATATTTCAAGGTGCTTTGAGGGGGTAAGACAACTACCCGATTAGTGTTGGTAAGTAATTTTAGATATTGCAGGGATAAACTTCAGATGTTAATAATTCTGTGTAAATTCTGTATAATATTTGAATTGTATTATTGTTAGTGAGGGTATTCACAAAGTAGTCCGAGTGCTGCTGATTTGAGATCAGTTTTACCTTTCCTATTATAATTAAATGGCGTTATGGGACGTTATTGGTAGTCCCTGTTAATGCTTTTGATCAAAGCAAAATTACAAAATACGTTATTTTTGTTTTTCTCTATAACACATTAATTCATAGCCTATAGCCTGGGATCTACACACAATTATGTTGGGTTGTTGTGATTCACAGGGACTGGAGCCATGTTAAATTATGTTTTGTTCATAAGATTGGAATGTGTGTTATGGTTGTATAGATACCGTAGATACACATTACTGTATGTGATGATTGAGGTTTGGTTTTTTTATCACTGCCCATGTTACCCTCAAAACTGCTGTTCTAACTAAACAAACTGCTCAATAACAATAAAACACTTAATGTTACAGCATGGATACTTTTTAGTTGACAGGTACTGTAGGGGCAGAGCCATGGAAAGAGAGTTACGCCAATGGAGGCCAAACCTATGGGAAAGAAGTTCCAGGAAGTGCTTGGTGGGGAATTTGAAAACACATACACAGATATATAACTACATTTTTTGGTCATTAGTAGTCACTAAATTCACCTATTTACATTTAAAATAGCATTTATAGGCTACTTTTAGTACTTAGGCTTACTTCCGGGAACTATTTTGAGGGTCCACAATCCGCCATTGATATGAAAAAAAAAACCGTCAATTGGAGTAAATGGAGAAGATGCGACCTGCGGTTCTTGACATGTATATCCATATATTTATACTTGTTACAACTGCTCGCTTTTTATAATTTGCCTGCTGACAGTTGCTTTGGCATTTAAATTTTCTAACATCTCTTTTTGTCCACTTTGCTCTGCCTGAAGCAGGTTAAATCCCTGCTCAAGATAAAAGTTGTGTCAGTAGCCCAGTTTGTGACAATTGACAATTAGCTGCTGTAAGGCCATAGCAAAGCTACAGGGGTCATTGTAATGACAGGAATGCAGGAAGTGCTCTAAAATTAGATAAAAGGTTCTCGCATCCATATGCCTGGTTTCTTTTACAGGCCTAATAATAATAATAATAATAATAATAATAATAATATAACCACAAAAGGAGAAATCAAGTGGTAGAATGTCATGGGTCCTGAACAGTATAGGTTACAATAAATATAGGCATATTCAATTTTTCTGTAAGCCTTGGTGAAGAAGACTGGGGCTTTACTGAAGACTGAGCTGTGAAAATGGCAGCTGATCCTGATGCCAAATGCAAACTGGCAGCAGTTAATGAGTTGAATTAGTTTTGGCTTCAACAGCTGACTAAGAATGGCAAGACCAAAAGGGGAACCTACATTTTTTTTAAATAATGGCCAAACAAGGAACTAATGTTCACTTTATATGATAAGGGATGTAATATAAGACTTACAGTTACTCAATTCTGATTAACACATTATTGTTCTATTACCCTGGTATGTAAAACAAAGCCTGTAAGAGCAAGTTTACATTATTTTTGTAATTAACTCTTAATTTTCTTTTACCAACATCAGGTGGTATATCCATTTAAATGTCATGGTACTATTTCAAAAACTACAGTTATTTAGTTTTTGTTGTAGGACTACTGCAGTCAGTGTTTCTTCCAAAATAAATTATGGAGGAGGGGCGTATTCCCAAACGGTTGTTCAGGGAATGTAGTGTGGGGGGGGGTGTATTTTTATTAACCACGTGCTCTAATCCATGCCTGGCCGTGATAAGAAGTGTACAGACAGAAATAGAAGACCACGGGGTGGCAAGGTCCCCACGGCATACGAATGGGATCATAAAAGGATTATCGATTAACAATAAGAGGGCAAACATGGCTACTTGCACAGAAACCCCATCAAATGCCTTGATGACAGATTTCAACTTGGAGAAACTACACAAAATGCCTACAGAGCCTGCAAAGATCATCCTTAGACAACTCAACACAGTTCTGGTGTTCACAACAAACCTGCTGGCCAAACTTTTAGGAAGCACTCTGGTCAAGCATCAGTTCCATCTGGTTTTATCCGCTCTGGTTCTGTTTGGACCTGTGCTGAGCTTCTGGGTGTCCAAACACAGCATATTTGCCCACAGACATCAATTCCTGTACCGGTGAGAAACTGTTTTCTTAAATTAATAACTGACATTACATGTGTAATAATTTTGCATTTGCTTTTCTTAGTTAAGAAAGACAAGAAATTCCCACCTTCATTTTGATTGCTTGGTTCTATTGGTTGTGTAAGGGGTTCTCATACAATGCATGCGTGCTGTACAACTGTGCATTTAAAATGGTGGGGAGTGAGAGTGTGTAATCTCCTATAACACCGTCTTCACAGGAAGTTTCTCCTGTCGGCTTGGGGGTGGACATGTGTCTTCGCCGGGTCCTTTGTGCTCCTCGTTTGCCTTTCTGCCCGCTGCTCTCTCCTCCTGGCCCTCCGCCATCTCTCTCGGGTAGCAGCCGCGGGGGCTTTGTTGGCTGGCTGTCGGCGCCTCTTAATGGCGCTCGAGAACGCTGCAGGGACCTGCTATGAACCCCTGGTGGCCGCCGGCGATGGCGGCCCGATCCAGGGGTCTGGCGTCTCCGGACAGCCGCTGCTGCTTCTCCACGAGGACCGGTCCAAAGCCTCCTGTCTCAAAGCAGGGATGGTGTGGCGTGGCTACGAGGTGTCCGAGGACACCCTAATCCTCTGCTTGTGTTGCCTGCTGCTCGTTGAGGAGATGTCCATTTATGGCCCTTACATGGCTCAAGTGAAGCCCCTGGAGGGGTCTCCGCAAGCCCCCTTAAGAATCATCTTCCTCTTATGTGTGTTCCTGCTGGCGCTGTGGATATTTCTGTTGATGTGTCTGCTTTCCCACTTCACGCAGTTCCCCTCCCAATCACTAGGAGGAGCTGTGGGCTACTTGGGATGGAGGGGACTTTACCAGGGGTGGTACAGGTTCAAACCCAATTGGTGCTGTCCAGGTTTGCCAGGAGAGGGTTTTCTTTACAACACAGATGACAACAAACTATCACAATAGTAAGGTTTATTTTTTAAATATATTTAAAAATATCCTGAGATTATGAGGGTGAAGGTGGAAGAATGTGGCAGAAGGCCACTCTGAATCACAAGTCATTGATGGATATTCTGTGCTAAACTCAAGGGCAGACTGTGCAAGCATAGTGTGTGACTCTGGGTTAAAGTTCAATTTGGCCATGGCCAATATTAGTTTTCGTATTCCCACTATCAAATTCCCATTATTGGAAGAGACAGCATTGCACACAGCATTGCTAGTATTGCAAAGATTTATTGTGTAATTTGAACAAAAGTGTTACAGGTCATAAACCAGGGTAAACTGATAATGTCAGACACAGAGTGGGTTTAATGTTACTCGACACGCGCATTGAACGCTGAATGTTTCGCAGGTGAGATAATGTGTCATGTATTTACGTAAAAGGTGAGTCCAGCACAGACTAGAGTCTCAGTAAATGAGAGCTTTGGATCCTCTGGGCTTCTTAATTTTGTCATAGTTCTTGTTAATGATGTCGAACAGCACAGCCTAAATGGAGAGAGAGGGAGGGAGAGAGAGATGAGCATGAGTAATTCTAAAAAATACTGACGGAAAGGTTGTACAAAAGGAGTATAAGAGATATAGATAGATAGATAGATAGATACAGATTGAGAGACGGAACAGAGACACACAGGGAGACACAGGGGGAGATATAATTGTGTCAAACAACTCCTTTCATCATTGCCTGATCCGGCCTGTTCATTAGCAGCATCAAACGGGAGAGAATGATAACTAATGAAGCAAGGAAGGAGCATCAATCAGTCAGTCACTGGCACAATTAAGACTAATTACCCCTTAATTAACATTAAATACATTACTTCCTGCCATTATCCATTGTAAATGGCTGCTGGGAATGAATGAATGAATGAAAGACTGAAATTATTATAGAGACTAAATGGAATATAAGGTTTTAATTGCATACATACAACATGCATATGAAGCACTATGTTTAATTGTACTGAAATGTTATACATAGTCTGCTTGGTTATAAAGTGGAATTTATTATTATTTTTTTTACCCTCATTTTTGTTGTTTCCCTGCCTCAATATTATGGCCTTATGGCAGTAATTTGCTACAAGTAGTTTGTGACAGGTTGGTAGAAAACTGGCAACCCACAGTTGTATTAACCTGCTATTGACATCCAGTGTTTCTCAGAATCATATCGCCTGTGTCTGCACAGCTGGTCACCAGTTCTACTGATTATTAACCAGAGCCTGTTGTTGAAGAATTTAAGATGTATTCCCAAATGTAAATATAGGCTAACTAACTAACTAACAACAAACAGAAGTAGTTGTGAACTCATGATGATACCAGTAGAGACTGGTAGCAGCTTTGTAGACACTTTAAAAGTATATTTTGGAGAAATTATGATAAATATTGATCTGGTTCTAGTCGTCAAATGCTATACATGCGTTTTTCCCCATTCAGACCCCAACAAAGAAATAATCCTATACAGGTTTGACAACATGACAAAGAAGGATGTCTCACATATGTGTTGCGTATCTCCAGAACCACAAGGCGTAGCTCGCAGTACTGGTACTGATCCAGCTCATGCACTAGCTGTCTGTAGTCCCCCTAAAAACACAGGGATGCCACGCAGAGATCAGGCACCCAAACCAAACCACAAACAGTATAGTCTCATGAACTACATAGTAGTCGCATTCACAAACGTGTCCTGTTGAATTAAAAGTGTGACTATTTTGTCAGAACCAAATGTATTACGGTAAAATAAAAGGAAAATATGTTCCAGGTCACAATGAACAAGAATCATCTGTTAACTTGTATTAACTCAATAAAGCCATAATCAATTATACCTCCCTGTATTGTGTAAACAGTGTGCGGAGACACACACACACAGTATATTCAGTTCATAATTTTGTGAAGACATAATATACATAAGCCTTCAAGCATATAGATGGTACCATATAATGTATTTATTAGGTAATCTCTCACACACGCGCACGAACACGCTCACGCTCGCATACTGACCACATGGGGTTGTTTGGATGCCTTGGCCACTGCATCTCCTCTCTCGTTGTAGTACCTTACATACAGACAATGATTCAGCCTTCACGATTCATCATTTCAATCATTCATATATAATATATAGCACGCATTGTGTGTGAACAGAAAAACAACATTGATCGAGACGCTCACTTGGAAATCTGAGTTTGGAAGGCCTCAATCTTGGTGCGGGTGTTGGTCAGCAGCTCAAACACTTTTTCCTGTCGGACAAACGATGCCAATACCGCAGAGGTAAATGGTATTACAATTACATTACAAGGGTATTATTGTATTTTGTGTTATCATTCGCTAACCTGCACAGCCACTCCAAAGTTGTTACCATCTTCAATTTTAGGAATCTGTAGTTGCACCCACATAGACACCTACATGGTCAAATAAAAATCCCCTCGGGTATTAATGGATATTGTATCTTATCTGAAAATCATAATTCAAATACATTTCACTGCTAAGCACTAGCAATGGTCTAAGCAGCTTTGGTGACTAACCGTGTTCAGTTTCTCTTTCAGTGTCTGGATCTGAGGCTTCACTTCCCTCAGAAGACTCTCCACACATTCATTGCAGCAGATGGGACCACAAGGGGGCCCTAGAGAGTAAAAGGGAACAAAAGACTGCTGAAATTGTGAGCCGTCAAGAACAGTATTGCATGTTTCACAGTTCAAGAGAGTTTGAATCTTTGACTGATTTTGCAGTCTACAGTGTACACACTTGTTTAAAATAAAGATTCAAATCAATGTGTGATATGACCATGTGTAAACTAAAACAGAAAGAAACTTGTTTAATGTAAAGTGATGACAACTATCGTGCACGACATCACAACCATGACATCAAACAATATTTCATTTTCGTACACCATTCATCAGCTGATGAGCGGCTCTTTATTTACCTGCTTCTTCCTCTTCCTTGTCGCTGTCCTTGTCCTTGTCCTTCTTTCCTTCTTTAGCCTCTTTCTGTAATGCAGGGAAATATAGGTCATGTAATAACTAGGGGTGTGAGAAGATATTGATACACCTGAGTGTTGTGATATTTCAGTTTGCGATACTCTAAATAACGGTGTCGATTTAAAAAAAAAAAAATGTTTTTTTTACTCAATTTATTTGTAAAAAGTTGACCATGTACAAAATACATTAACCTCAAAAAAGAGGAAAGATGATGGTTACCAGATTTAGCCTAAAGCTAATTTCTATCTGAAGTCCCTGAGCAAGTTAACATAAGTGTTTCTGATATTTTTCGTAGTGGTGCCACACGTTAGCATTGCTATGACAGTTTCCCACAAATTTGAAATCGCAATACTGTATATCGCCTTGCTTACAGAATCGCGATATATCACATCGTGGCCCCTGTATCGTGATATAAATACACAGCACTAGTAATAACCAAGCTTTCTGATATCTGCCAAGCTTTTGGCTAACCGATTCTTCAATTTCCTTCAGCTAACTAGAAAACATACCTCCTCCTTCTTCTTGCGCTTGGCCTCCTCTTTAGCAGGGTCTGGAATCGGAATGTCCAGAGGTGCTTTTAAGGATGCCAGGTCATGGATGCTAAGCGACGTCTGATAGCAGGCAAAAAGAGTCAGTGTTTCTACTTTCTAGGGTGCTGACAGAATGTATGCCATTTTATAGTTGGTACATGTATTTTGACATTTTAAAACATATTCTCAAGGATCGGTCCCTTGTGCTTTTACATACAAATACAGGAGCTGATCAGGGATCTAATATTCACTTGTAATATTCTATGTTGTAATATTCCTGGTTAAGCATATAAATGTAGGTAAAAGTACCTTCAACAGCAGGTCCAACTCTGCAATTTTCTCAGGGAAAAATGTTGAAACCAGGGTTTCTGCCTAAAAAAAATAAAGAAAAAAAGTTAGTTTCGTTTTACTAGGCAAAATTCTGATCAGTGTTCTGACCAGTAATAAAAGCTTTTACAGTATAGCAAAGCACCTCTTTGGCAAGTTGCTGGCAGAAGTGATCCACCTGTATAAGAAGACAAGTATGGTGTTTTATTTTAGCATAATACTGTTTATTAAATGTTATGCTTAGATATTAATCACATGACATTCTATTACATCTACTACTCATATAGTGTTCTTAACAGTCTCTCCAGGAAAACGAAATATAATCTCAAATATGACAAATGCGTGGCAGGCCTTTGCAGCTCACTGCCCAGGCATCAGGTTATCAAGTACAACCATAAAACAATATGCCGTAGTTCAATCCCCTAATAACAACTGTGATTCTTAATCAGACCTAGCATAAACAATTATATTATAGCAATATCCTCTTATATATCACACCTAATAGTTAGTCTAAAATATGGTTGTTTATGATTATTTATAAAAGCCACCTGCTAATGGTTACCTGTTTCTTCGATTGTGGCTGAAGACCTAGTGAAGCCATGACGACGTTTGTAAGGTGTACTGTAACGTGCTAGAGCTCCGTTCAAGTTAATACAACTAGTAGCGTTAGATTGTGTAATTAATAAAGTGTTTCGGTAGTAATTATCATTACATGCACAACACGGAAAACTGTGCACTGTTAGCAAGAAAAGTGAAAACGAAAGTAGCATAACCTTTTCAGGCAGTTCCGTAATTTCCACTCCAAGTAATCCTGGTGTGTTGTGGGATTTGTAGTTCTTGTAATATCGGCTGGCAGGATAATAGCATAGAACTAATAATAGGACAATAGCAGACTTTGATAATAGCCACGGGTTAAATATAGTTATAGTATATAGAATGATAAAAGACAACATCTTTAATAAAACAAATATT
>JAODUE010000013.1:490171-505749 GCA_027564755.1 Amblyopsis hoosieri
TTTATATATAATAATATTTTTATATTTATCACAACTTAAATATAAATTATTATAAAAGAAACAATCACCAACCCCACACCCCCCAACACCCAAACCCCCACACCCCCCCCCCCCCCCCCCCCCATCATATGACCTTTGACCTTATTATTCCAGTTAATTGTTAATTTAAGCAGTCAGTCAATAAGAAACCTTACAGTTGGAGTTTTAGTACCCTTTAACCTGCAGGCATCTCTGTGATGGACCCCTGCAGTTTCTTCATCGGCTCTGGTGGATACTCTGGCTCAAGCTGTGCTGAACGTGTGAACCGACCAGTGGGGTGGCGGTTATATGTTTGTGTGAGTGGAAAAGCAGGACAGGGGCTCATATGGAAGCCGTCAGAAACACTCTCATTAATGGCCAATAAAGAGGGTCTGCCGACGCATGACTGCAGGGGCATTCCCGGAGCACCTGGGTGATACGCTTGCTCAGATGTCCAGGCAAGAGGAGGATCCCCCGGGCCTCCGACACCATGTCATTACTACTGTAATGTGACAGTTGGGAGGACGTGGCCTTTTATCACATCATGTGTTTGTCTCTCTCTCTCTCTCTTTCTCTCTCTCTCTCTCTCTCTCTCTCTCTCTCTCTCTGTCTCCTCACGGTTCTCCTTTCATTACACCCATGCTTCTATTAGTAAGGTGCTTCGTCTCGATGCTAAAGCAGCAAGAATGTTCCTATTGCAGCACATAGGTCTTATTGTCTTCCATGTTCCATATGAGAGGTGGACTACATGATGAAATCAACACATTATACATACATGAATACATTATATTCAAGCATGCTGATTTGTACCACAGTCTATACTAATTTAGTCTGTTTAATTCATTGATTTATATTTATACAAAGATTTATTTATTTGACATTTTTCAATACTGTTACATTAGGAAACGTAGTGGTATTGTTGCACTACATATAGCAAATGGTAAATGTTGTAGGGATTGCATTTATATAGCTCTTTTCTAACCTTCCAGCCAATCAAAGCGCTGTACAGGATTGCCTCACAATCATCCATTCACACACACAGTCATACATCGATGTTATACATACAAGATAGTGTATTGAAAATACACGCATTAATGAAAGATAACATGGACACGATTTAGGCCTGCTATTACCAAACAATACCCAAACGTTCCCTCCCATCCTCCCTCCACTTAGAGAAGCAGACTTGTTCCTACTGGAGTCCCGCAGGCTGTGGGCTGCCGAGGAGGGCTGGATGAAGTTCGACATCACGGCCAGCAGCAACCTGTGGGTGATGAGCCCCACACACAACCTGGGCCTGCAGATCAGCGTGGAGACCAGCAACGGTAAGGCATCAGCCACTGGTCGTGTGCTGTTCTCATGGCTCCACCAGACTATTGCTCTCAGCTCAGGTTTGTTCACTGAGATTATAGTTTGGAAACTTTGTTCGCGTTATCGTTTTCACAGCCACCCTGCTGGCGGACCAATCAGGGTGGGTTAGTGAGATGACGTTGAAGTCAAGCGTGTTTTCAAAATGGTGGTAGAGCTAGATGAGGCGATCAAAACAGGCGATTGGTTAAATGCTGTCCAATAGTTTCAAACTTAACTAGAGGTCTACACCCAGTAGGAGACTACAACTGTTAACACTTACCAATGGAGCCAGACCTTATTCACAAAGTGAATTTTGGGTTTGGTTACACCACGCTATACTGTATGTACTTGCTAATTGCTAATTGCTAATGCTAATTGCAGTGTGATTCCTATACTTGCTGTTATATTATGAAGTACAGGATGAATAGGGAGGGGGGTGTTGATAACATGATACATCCCATAAAAGCATTGTTTAGCCTATTATACAGTATATTCTTCTATGATGACTTGAAAGCATTTGAATTCTGTGAAGCGTACTGTAAATTCCGCATAGTGGCATATTTTTCCATTATGAAAATGCTCATGATCCTCTTGCTCTCTGACACAGGGCGCATCATCAGCTCAAAGGAGGCGGGGCTTGTGGGTCTTGACGGTGCGGTAGAAAAGCAGCCTTTCATGGTGGCTTTCTTCAAGGTGAGCGAGGTCCACCTCCGCACCGCGCGCTCTCCCGGCGGCAAGCGACGCCAGCAGAACCGAAACCGGTCCAATCAACCGCAGGAAGGTTCCAGGGGGCCCAGTCCAGCAGGTGGGTCTCTTGCGTCAGCCGCGTTATGCGCTAATAACTCAATCTGACCTCGATCACACTAACCAACCTTGATCACGCTACTGACATTGATCACGCTAACTAATCTTGATCATGCTAACCCTCCTTGATCACACCAACTGAACTTATTCACACTAACCAACCTTGATCACGCTAACAAACCCTGATCGTGCTAACCGCCCTTGATCATACCAACTGGATTTGATCACACTAACCAACCTTGATCACGCTACTGACATTGATCACGCTAACCAACCTTGATCGTGCTAACCGTCCTTGATCACACCAACTGAACTTGATCACGCTAACCTACCTTTAGCATGCTAACTGGCCTTGATCATGCTAACTGACCGTGAGCATGGCAATCGACCTTGAGCATGCAATACAGCCTTAAACATATTCAGGAGAACCTGTTGACAGGCGCTTTGCATTTGAAGTCCAGGTGAAGCCTTCTACATTGACAGACTTGATGAACGGTGAATGAATAGAGTCCTGCGCCATGCGGCCTTCCTCTAATCACGCCACATCAGATGACTATCCCAGCCCAGCGCTGATGTCTACAATGTGTTTTCACTATAGCTATGCATGCCTCCTCAAACCAAACACTTGAAATCGCATTGAAATAAATACAAACGGTTACCAAATGTATGTGAGCGTGCGGCTGGGAAGCCGCTTACTTAAGTGACAGCAATGCATTATGTCACCGAAGACATGAAAAGAGAGACTGTGATTTCATCCACTGAGTCTCCCTTCCCCTCCCTCACAGTTTCCTACTCAGCAGATAGAATGAGCGGGTACAGACCTGACATTATGAAATATTTAAGCCCTGTAAATGAAACCAAGGACCTAATCCTCTCACCTTTCACCCGCTGCATAATTCTGTCCAGCCTTTGTAGCGCTTAAAGCTAAGCTGCTCCTGTAAGGCTTCTTTGTGTAACTAGATGTTACCGCTAGCGCTGAGCGGGCTTAATGCTAATATCCGCCTGATCCTCTGCTAATTTGACAGATAAATTATGCTTTTAATGCTAAACATCTATAGCCTCGTCATCAGTCTACGCTATGGCTCAGAACTGAAATAATGTATGCGCGGTAATTCTCGGTACAATAGTATCAGAATATGAACGGCTGCATTTTACAGATGCAGATAAGACAATTACTGCTAGCTTGCTATTTTGGTTATCTCATTTAATGTCTATATCATCCATAATCCTCACTGATCCATTTTTAGGACGAGGACTATCTGAGTTCGTCTTTACTGTTTTTCTACAAAACTATTATCGTATATCTCAACGCTAATGTGTGTTTAAATCTCAGCCTTGACTCACTGCGTGACTGAGGGGGAGGAGTAGAGAAGCGTACAAACGCACTTCAGTACACGAAGGAGGAGGAGGAAAAACTGTGAGCAGCTGAACGTTTTGCTAGAGAAGGAAGTACCACGATAGGGTCAAGAGGTCACATACTAATTCAAAATCCGGATTGTTACTTACCGTAGATGGCGATGCACCGCACTTACCGTAGAGAGGTCAGTCCTCGCATATCAGTGTTGCAGGGTGGGAAAACCTTCTCTGAGGCGACTCCACTGGGCAGTCTGCTGTAACAACAAGGACAATGTGTCATATGTGCGTCGCAGAGGAATGGACTTTGCATAACCCGAAACACCAGGACCTCTCCACCTCGTCACTCGGGAGTGTAAATATTTAGATCCTACACAGGAAGCCGCGGGGACCCTCTCCGGGCGAGGGTCCGCGGGCGATGGGATAGGGGAGGGTCCACGGGGTGGTGGTGTGGGGGAGGAGGAGGAGGAGGAGGAGAAGGGGGAGGGGCATATGGTTCCAATACCGCGTCGCTCCATGGTCGGTACAGACCGAATAGACTGGGTGAGTGTGACTCAGAGGGAGAAGCTAAATGTGGATACTGGTTTAGCCCCACTCACTTTAGCTCACATGCAGCCACACCAGCCCAGTCCACCGCAGGTTGGCCTTAGAGTTATTCTATACTGTACGTTCCTGGTATTGCTACTTTTAATAAGGAGGCATCTGGTGACATACAGTATAGGTGTAATACTATACTATAATACTGTAATAATTACAGTAATATGCTGATGGTTATACTGTTTTATTGACTGTACAGACATTTTCTCAATTACATAGTATCATCTGAATTCCTTAAAACAACACATTTCCCTGCACGCTTTACAAAACAATCAATGAATATACATAATATGAACAGTATATATCTTATTATATGATTCCAATTCAAACAGGCATGGCCCCGTAGTGACCAGATTTGTCGTTGAAGTAGTAAATTGTGAATAGTATTTACATTTGTGCAAAGTTTGAACATAAAATTCCACTTTATTTCCATGTCACTGAAATGAGTATTTCAGTGACATGAGATGGCAGAGGTTTTATTCATCACTACCATGGGGACTGTTTACATCCAAATGGGATGTAAAGAATATAAACTACGTGAAATAGAAGATCACGTTTCCATTATATTCCAGGGTTAGGGGTAGTAGTGGGCTGTATGCATTTTGCTCGCACCGTTTAAAAGATTAACTACACAACCTGCATTCGGTGTAGGCATGTGAGATTTGGGTGTGTCTGATGCGTGCCAAGCTGAGAAGTCCTTGCTGTGCCTTAGCCGAATGAACAATACGACACCTTTAAAGGTAATTTAAGGTTTAGTGGGCGAGGGCGGCCTGGGACGTAATGGGAGTCGGCTCAGGTCTTGGTTGCGGGGGAAGTTAACAGACATCCGGGGAAGGTATCCCGTCCCAGCGCAGCAGCGGTGGCCCTGTAATTAGGCCTAGCCAGTCATTAGCTGCCAGCTAAAAGACTGACCGCGCTAACAGTATCGCTTAGAGCATTATAATAACACGGCACTGCGCCAGCTGCGTTTTTTCATCTGCCCCTCCGCCCCTTCTCCTCCTCAATCTGCTCCGCCTCCACAGCCACCACCCCCTCCCTCTCTCCTCCACAACCTACTTTTGTTTACCATTGGAGTAATTGAACATGGCGAAGCTCCCTCACAGGGTTTAATAACCTCTGTGATGAAAGACAGGAAGAAAGATAAACTCCAGTGGGAAAAGGGAGGGAATACAAGAAACTTCAGCAACAGCACTGGTGTTCTCCTCTCATGGGAGGTAATTCCTCTTCTTTATTCCGGGGAAAGGACGGTTCTTTTATAGCAGACCGGGGTCAGATACCTAAGCATTACATCATTGACACTTCTGTAACTGCTACTGGAAACACAACTTTTATTCTTGTGAGAATTGCTCCTGTTTTGAGAAGGCTTCATTGCAAAGGCAAGACATACAGTCTTGAGGCCTGAAGGGTTCTCTAACGTTTTAATTAGAACCATATACTTTATAATAATATATATTATCTATCCATCCATCCATCCCCCGCTTATCCAGAGTTGGGTCGCGGGGGCAGCAGCTCCAGCAAGGGACCCCAAACTTTCCTTTCCCGAGCCACATTAGCAAGCTCTGACTGGGGGATTCCGAGACGTTCCCAGGCCAGTGTGGAGATGTAATCTCTCCAGCTAGTCCTGGGTCTTCCTTGAGGCCTCTTCCCAGCCGGACGTGCCTGGAACACCTCCCACAGGAGGTGCCCAGGGGGCATCCTTGCTAGATGCCCGTACCACCTCAACTGGCTCCTTTCGACCCAAAGGAGCAGCTGGTCTACTACGAGTTCCTCATGGATAGCTGAGCTTCTCACCCTATCTCTAAGGGAGATGCCAGCCAGCCTTCTGAGAAAACCCATTTCGGCCGCTTGTACCCGTGATCTTGTTCTTTCCCACCCTTCATGACCATAGGTGTGGGTAGGAACAAAAATTGCCCGGTAGATTGAGAGCTTTGCCGTCCGTCTCAGCTCTCTTTTCGCCACAACGGTGCGATAAAGCGATTGTAATACCACTCCCGCTGCTCCGATTCTCCAGCCAATCTCCCGCTCCAATGTCCCCTCACTCGCGAACAAGACCCTGAGGATCTTGAACTCCTTCACTTGGGGTAAGCACTCATTCCCTACCCGGAGTAGGCACTCCATCAGTTTCCTGCTGAGAACCATGGCCTTAGATTTTGCGGTGCTAATCCTCATCCCAGCCGATTCACACTTGGCTGCGAACCAATCCAGTGAGTGCTGGAGGTCACAGACCGATGATGCTATCAGGACCACATCATCTGCAAAAAGGAGCGATGAGATCCTCAGGTCACCAGGAGACCAACCCCCAGTAAAGAGCTGGTCCGTTAAATCTGCATTGTTGTTCATATATATTATATATGTTATTATTATATTATTTTTGTTTTACAAAAATAATTTCAGATGCTTGAACAGTTTTGAATAATTGGAAAATTACAGTAATTTGTACTTTGTCAATATTTCACTGATCCATCCACAAATAATAAATAGTTGTATGACTCCCAAAACTTGTACGCCTTCACTGTTCCACTTTGAATGGGGACAATGTTGTCAAAATACAGTACAGACTATACAGTAGCTAAACGGCAATGTTGCCAGATGTTGCCATGTCAGCAATTTTTTATATGGATCCCGACCTCTGATTAATACATTTTTTTCTTTGTATCCTTTCTGAATTAGGTAGGCTACACTTATATTAAAACTCTAGCAATTTAAAACTAAATTCAAACTCTTATATTAACAATTGTATTGACAACACTGTATAGATCTATGCAAAATACTGAGCCCTCTAGGCTTTCAATGTCTACAAAATGGCCACGGTGTAGAATTCTGATGTAATCGAATACTATGTATAGCTTAAGGTATGCATTTTCTGAGAAGTCCTTGCTGCAATACTACAGGTGTTTTCACAAGCTTAATACAACATGGGACCATTTTGTCAATTTAGTTTAATAGCGATAAAACAGCACCATGGTAATTTGAGATTCACTTATGTTTGCCGTTGTTTAAAAAAATAAATTATTTAAGTTGAGTGAGGAGGAATTAATAACAATGGAATACATATTAAAGTAGATGTGTTACTCAGCTACTGAAAGACAGTAAATACAGTTATTGTAACACTTTTTTTAACTTAAGAAGGAAAAAAGACATGTAACGAGGGCTCTTGGGAACCAGTTTTCAGCAGTAGCTGTGTGGCATTACATTTTTACTGGCAGGAAGGGGAGATGTGGTTTATGGGCACCACAAATCTGCAGGGCCTTTACACTCAATGAAATCCCACAGTAAATATGAGCTTTATTCCTCTTAAAGAGCCCAGCAGACTGTAAATACTGGTGTCTATAAAGGCCAAGAGGTGTTAGAAAAATGAACAGGGGATGTGTGTATGTGTGTGTGCGTGCGTGTGCGTGTGCGTGTGTGTGTGTGTGTGTATGTGTGTGCATGTATGCATGCGTGCACGCGTGCGGAGACTTTCTATAAATGCACTATACCCTGTGAAACAATTTGACTTAATTTATGGTCAAAGCCCTAGAGCTTTCCGGGGGGATGCCACATTGAAAATCACGGCTTTAGAACACTTGTGTATGTACACATTCTTTGTCTGTATGCCATTTTCTTGTACACATTGACCTTGAATAATCACCTGAACCTAATCAACTGGTTTGACATACTAAAGCTTCGGCTCGCATTACTACTTTTCACAAATACTGTACATCTGATAAATGCCATTTAATAAACTCAGCTCTGTGATCTTTCTAGATGAAGACACACACACAGGTTAACATGTATGGTATCTGAAGGTCCGATACAGTGGAGCATGCACACACGCACACACACACGCGCTCACGCACACACACGCGCTCACACACACACACACCACTCAGAATGTAATTTTCTACTCCGTATGTAGGCTACCGTAAAAATGGCATGTCAGTTGTCCTGAAACATAAACTAGGAAAATAATCAATATATTTTTGTGGCTTGAATGAAAATGTTCTCCGTGTTTTTAACTCAGTTGACTGTAACCGAGTCTACCGTTTTCCACACTAATCCAATGTGGTTGTGGTAATTAGGAGACAGCCTCCAGCAACTAGACCAGTTTTTTTCTCCCACGTGTGTGAAACCGGTCTCACTCAAATCTGTTAAAACCAAATGTTTGAAGCTAATGAAAACTTTTGCAGACATGACATGGGCTAAGAAAGCACATGATCCCGCATATAATACGCTATTGAAGAACACACACACACACACACACACACACACACACACACACACACACGCACACTCACACACTGTACACACAGTGTATACATATGCACATATGTTAACTTTTGTGATTCATTTCAAATGTTTAACACATTGAAAAAAACACACACACAAACTCCCAGAGATCCATAGCAGACAGGAAGGAACTTTTAACTCGGGGAAACACCTGACGGTCAGTCTCACCTTTCACTTCCTGTCTCTCTCTAAATTAACCCTGCGGTCATACAATTTTATGTTTTTCCTGTTACAATTTTTTCCCCATTTGAACAGTTCAGGGACAAGTACATCGCATTTGATTTGTATAGAGGATGCAAAGCATGTTTTGGTTTGAATTTTGCTAACTGCAGTTGCTCATGTTGCGGTTACAGTATCTTACTTTTCATTCAACAAACCAAACAGGCAGGATTGCATAACTTTATCCTCGCTAGGAACCTTTAACCTTGAGCTACGTAGTGGTTTTTAAAACCCTCAACCACAGCGGTGACATATTCACCTTTTCACCCATTCTCCTACTGTCTCTCTCTCTCTCTCTCTCTTCCTCTCTCTCTCTCCCCCTCTCCCCCTGCATACATTTGAGAGGAGTCCAGATGTAACAGATGTTACAGCGAGTGCATTCCAAATGACGATGAAATCATCACGGTAACAGCCGTGCTGAATTCACATTGCAATCCATAAGCCCTGTTGGTTAATTAAGAGGATCAGTCGATAACACAAATACTGTAAGTCCCACCGCAGGTGAAGCTTGGGATCTGCCGCTTGTATGGGGCCCTGTTGTGTGCGTGTGTATGCAAGCATCGCATATTGTTAGTGATTGATAGGGACACATGTACACTGTGTGTGTGTGTGTGTGTGTGTGTGTGTGTGTGCGTGCGTGCGTGCGTGTGTGTGTGTGTTGCTCCAGCTGACTAAACAGAACTGGTGAGGTGGGTTCTGTACCACTGGGTGGCGGCTGTGAATGACTGACAAATCCCCATGCGGACAATGAGTCACTCACACACACACACACGCACACACGCACACACGCACACACACACACATGCACAGAAACAAAAAAGTAGGTAATAAACCAGAGGACACACACACACACACACACACACACACACACATTTTCTCTCCCCACACCCACTTGGCATGTGTTGGTCACATCTGGATGTTGGCATTATTGTCTTTGTTTCAATAAGATGCTGAGGGGATGTGAACCAGTTTCTATAGAATGTGGATCTTATCACACACAGTACAACATGCCGTGGTTTGATATAATTAGGATGGATGTTGTAATATAAACGTACTGTGATACATGTACTGTAATGCAACAGTAAGAAAACATTTGTACACTCAGCCAAGGGAAGATTATTCTCCCTTACACTGAGACCACCTGTATTATCCCCGGGAAAGCCCCAGACCTTTCAAGTGAGGCTAGGCACTTAAACTGGCATTGTGGGGGTCCTGTTTTCTCTCAGTTTGACAAGCGTGTGTGTGTAAAAGAGAGAAATAAATGACAGAGAGAGAGAGAGAGAGAGAAAACGCATTTGACACGTCAGTGGAAAGTTGGTGTCACCATATTTGACTTCAGCCCTGCGCCAAACAGATGCCAGCAATGACCTTTGTTGACCGTGACAGCCGAACCCCTTACTATACCTGGTACGGCTTCTAAGCTCGGCACCACTCATAGGCGGGTCCCGGGTGAGATGCAGTTGATTTTTAAGAGGCAGTCCACCAGGAGAGGAGACCCTTCAAACTCAGCCATCATTGCGTCAAGGGCTCGCTCACTTGCCAATGCGCCACCACTGGCCAATTCAATTACAGGCACACATTCAAATGCATTGGGCCGCCCATACTGGGCACGAATGGTGGCGCCTACAATGACTGCATGACCTTTCTATGTAGAGTACACTGTAACACACCCCTGTTACATGTGCCATAATCGTATAAAGTATGGCTGTTGTAAGTGCTGCAGTTCAGTTAACTTACAGATGTGCTGCAAGGTCATGAGAGGATGTCACCACGGGTCAGGGTGAGGCTATGCAAGAAACTGAAGAAATCAAGCCCAAAACAGAAGGCTTAACTTTGTGGGAGGTTTTATTTTCCCTCATGCCAGTCCAAACACAAGAGAATAATTATTTGTTGTTAAAAGGTCCCGCAGGAGAAAAGGATTGAGAAGCATAAATATCAATATCTGTTACGAATAGGGTAAAGTCCTCCGGTTTTCCTATTCCCCTTCGTTTGCTCTCTTCAATGTGGTTTTTCAGCTTTCTCTTTCTGCTCCAATTAGGTGGTTTAAGCACCTACACCTGTCAGAGGAGTGGTGCATTCTGGGATATAGTGTCTTCCCCAGTGGCCATTTTGTGCTGTGGCAGCTGATCTTGGAGAGGAATGTAGCGCCCCTACATGACCCCTGGCGATGCCACAGTGGAAAATTAGACTTTATGTTTCCACAGCGTTGCCTGGGAAACTTGACGTCTGTCTACAAATCTTTGTTCTGTGTCACTGTGCTCTTCCATATAGATTACAACAACAGTGACCAGAAGATGGCCTGCAGGAGACAAGAGTTGTACGTGAGCTTCCGAGAGTTGGGCTGGCAGGTAGGTGCCGGCAAGCTGTGCTCGAGTGTTACCGTGGAGACAGACACACAGGATACAGCTGGTCGGTATAGCTGAACGGTCGCTAGTTCAGTTTCTGGTTGTGGCAGGAAAGTGACGTTGGCGCTAGCAAACAAGATGTCTGCAGTGACATGAGAGAGTACAGATATTCCCTTTAAAACACACGAATGTGCGCGGACACACACACACTAAGAAAGAGCAGATAGAGTGGTGTTAAGACAAACTGTCAGAGGACCAACTGAGAGCTTATCACAATGAGAGAACACATTAATTAAGACACAGGCAAAAGCATGTTTTAGACAGGGAAGCTTTATCACATGGATTCAGAAAACGCACACATATATGCCGCAGAACAGACATCCAGGAAAGCATGAGAGAGAAATCCAGTAGCAGGTCTGCTCCTTGATTTAATTTACAGACGGCAATGAATTTTAGAAGGGATTTGTCTTGAGTGAGAGAGAGGAAGAGAAAGAGGGTTAAAGCTAAGGTAATCAAGAGAAATACACTTAGACACTAAAGTCCAAATTGCCTTTGAAAATGTACTTCCCGATATTCCACAATTGGACCAATTGTACCCATTTATCAAAGGGACCCAATCCACGGCGGGGACCCAATCGAGGGCACCGTTGCAAGTTCAAATATTAAAACTTTGTGAACGCAGCATTATTCCCTTAGCTTTTCCAGGATGGCACATTCATCTGAACACTAGCCTGGTATACCCAGACCCAAAATTCACTTTGAGACTAGGGTCTGGACACGCTCCTTTGGGGATTGCTTGCAGTTGACCCATAGACCTTATGTTAATTTAGAAATGATTGGAGCAGCCCTTGACAAATTGGCAACAGCGTTGCTACAACAGTTGGTATCCCTTCATCTACAGCGAACAGGATTTCCAGACTTATATCGCAGTAAAAATTGAGCTCAGGGAGCAATAGTCGGACGGAACCAGGCTACCTGAACACGTGATTTAGAAAATCTGCACCCAGTTTAAGGCCCCAAAAATGTAACTATACTCTCAGGTCAGCACTCTGTTGTGTCCAATGTAGGCATAACTGTTTTGTGTTTGTCTCAGGATTGGATCATTGCCCCCGAAGGCTACGCAGCCAACTACTGTGATGGAGAATGTTCCTTCCCTCTCAACGCTCACATGAACGCCACCAACCATGCCATCGTTCAGACGCTGGTATGAGGCTTGATTTATATTCTCTGTGAGGCTATACTTTGTAGCACTGGGTCACTGGACGTGCACTGTCTGATTCAAAACCTGACAGCACGACTCCAGGTGCTTAAATGTAGTGCATGAATGAAGTTAGAAGGCCCTGTACAGATCTCAATATCAAAATGTGACTGAAGTGAAACGAAGAAATCTGACATCCACAGTTGAGTGTCAAATTTAGTCTCGAATTAAATTAGTTGAAAATGTATCTTCTGTACAGCTCTGTATTTCCGTTACAAAGCTGATGAATTGCAATTCCATTATGACGTGTTTTTTTTATCATTGATGAATGGCTTTCATTTTCTCCACAGGTGCACCTGATGAACCCCGAAAACGTACCGAAGCCATGCTGCGCCCCGACCAAGCTGCAAGCGATATCGGTGCTCTACTTTGACGACAACTCCAACGTCATTCTGAAGAAATACAAGAACATGGTGGTCCGTGCCTGTGGCTGCCACTGAGGTTATCCGGAGGGCCTGCGGTGATAGGCTGATAAGTGGGCCAATGGCAGGCCCGCACAACACAACAATGGGATTCCTGTGTGAGGTCAACTGTGACTAAATGTCAATTTACCCTATTGATTCACACATGCTGCAACAATCTTGGACAGTTCTTTCACTTCCATACAATAACATGGACCGTTGCTTGCAAAGCTCTAAAACAAGGACATCACTACAATCTACAGTGGGGATATTGACGACATTTACGCCATTTAAGTGTCACCATTATACCCCACCCTTCTGCCTGTTGAGTCAAGTTGTGACATTCCCTAGTCAGGTCAGGTTTATTTATATAGGCCTTAATCACATTACAATTTCAAAGGGCCGTACAGGCCCACATTTTACATGGAAACAAATTACACCCACCTTTTCCCACTGGGCGCGGAAAAACTTGCCTAAAAGCCACTTGTGTGGAGGAAACCTTGGGAAGGGACTACATAGGGAGGAATCCAACCTTTCCAGGAGAGTTAGGATGCAATAGGTGTGGGCAGCAAGTGGGAAAGAATTAGTATTATACAATGAATATGTATCACAATGTAACCAGGAAAACTGTCAGTGTGCTAATTATAGATGCCACGAGAACGTGACTGAGAAAGTCTTGATATTTGTGTCCCTGTTTTCAAAGTCTATGCATCATACACACGAGTAGCATCTGCCAATCCATGTATTTCTTTATAGTTAACAGGAGGATCTTAAAGTCGCATCTGAGATAAACTGGGAGTTGATCAGCCAGGATAGATGTTATGTGGTAAAACATTTTAGTTCTAGTTCACATATCACCCAGATATATTTGGGCAAATATTTGCAATGTTGTATAGATGGAACAATGCAATTCTAGTAATATCTTTAATGTACAAATAAAAAGAGCGTGTAGTCAAATAACTTCCAGCCAGGTACTTGGTGAGTTATAACACAGTTGTCAAAGTTAATAGTGGCCTTCTCAAACAGGTGTCTATGCCTAGCAGGCCCAAGAATATAATACTCTGTAGGTCTGACCAAGTCGTGATTAATGATGCATCGCAACAAATAGGCATCTGTATTTCCTTTTCCCTTCCTAATGTTGTTTTTCTTCCCAAGCCATATTTGCCCTCCTAAAATATATGGACAAAACCAAAGTGACCACAGGCTATTTTAGTTGTGAACTGCTCCAAACATCCCCTGCATGTCAATATTTGCTGCGCTCACACGTAGCTCAATTTTACCAGGCTGGTTTCAACATGATGCATGTTGTCGCTAAATATGAGGCAAAGAACACAGCCTTATCCCTCTGACATACCACAAAACGGACATTTTCATGGCACTGTACTCACAGTCCAATGCACCTGGCAAGAGACTGTGGAAAACATTTATTCAAACAACCCCCATCAAATTGCTGTCTACGCCAGCTTTCTGTAATTAGCCGTTTGCTTTTTCAACACTGATGGTATGGCAATCACAAGATTGTTGTCAAGGAGTATACATTCCTAAGCTCATTTAACTGAGGGTAGTCTAAATGCCATGGAAACTAAACGGCATACATGTTATAGCTAATACAATATTAATTTAAATACCCTACTTATGTGCCTAACCATTCAGACATTACAAAATATACCTCTGGTAAGCTGTTGTTTACATTTTGTGATCATTTTTAGACTGTTGTGTAAATACTTGTACATTATCAGCTTATTTATTGCACCTTTTATTAAAAACAAATGAATATCACATACCATAATAATGGAGACAGATACGAGAACAAAATGAAAATGTAATCTTATTTTTGGAAAAAGAAATTTTATTACGAAATCTCATGTTAGGTGCCATTTTTCTTTTTTGTACAAAATTAATCATGGGTTGTGTATGATCCATGACTCACAAGAAAAATACTGCTTTCTGTCACTGGAGTTGCCTATGAACCATGAACTAGCTATAAAATCTTTACTGACAAAAACAACCCCATATGTGATGTGTACGTGTGATATTTCATGTGCGATGAGTGTTTCAGTCAGTACTCATTTATACAGAGCAGAATTGGGTCAAAGAGTGTTTGCAAACACATATGGGCATTTTCACCCACATGAAAAGCTGCAGGTTTACCACGAATGTGGACCATCACCACAGTAGCAGGCCTCAATCACATAAGTTAACTTAATCACCTTTAATTTGGCAGTTGCAGTGTACAGGCTGAACAAAACCATGAAAAGAAATCAAGCAAATACTTTTTAACCCATACCACTCCTCTCATCACATTGCAAAGATGGACATTTAAAGTCATGCTCACATTGAGAGGGGTGTGGGCGATAAAACTATTGGATAAAGTGAGTGCACTTCCCCATTAGACCCCTTTGGTATAGCCCACCTTGACATCATCCTAGAGAACCACGTTAAGCACAAGTTGTACACAAATCAGCCAATTGTTCAACATTCTTGTTTGAGGCTACCAGTAGATTTGGCTAATCTACCCTTCTTAAAGATAATTTTTGTTTTAAAATGTCACTCTGGTGAGGACATTTTGTAAACCACCGGCAACATGTTGCCTGGTTAAAAACAACAACCCAGTTACACATTAGCAGACAATATCAGCAGATTTTACAAGAAAAAAGTTATTTAATGTAAGGTTTTCAGAAAAGAGCATCACATTTAACTTGCATAGACATTGTATTAACTACCATTGATCATATTGTAATCTTTACCTAGTCAATTGTGTGAATTCCTAAACATAATGGCGTGACTAGCATGACTGAAAACACAGCAGCACTACTCACTGAACAGGAGTGCTTTTATACACAAGATGTTGCAGCTTCTACACCAGGGGTAGGGAACCCTGGTCCTAGAGAGCCGCAGCCCTGCATGTTTTAGATGTCTCCCTGCTCCAACACACCTGATTCTAATGAACAAAGTTAGAAGTGT
>JAODUE010000013.1:508540-536883 GCA_027564755.1 Amblyopsis hoosieri
AGTGACCACCTGGTGCAGTGACAACCAGGAGCGGTTAGAGGTTAGGTGTCTTGCTCAAGGACACCTCGACACTTGGTGAGCCTGAAGCTGTTCAGGCTATACAGCGCTTTGAGCGGCCAGAAGGTTGGAAAAGCTCTATATAAATTCAGTCAATTTCTAATTTATTTTAATTTTAAAAGTAATATTGCGGGCGGCTCATGAGGATGCATTACAGATAAATACACAACAATGTCAATAAATTCAACAATGTAAAGACTTATTGTCATATTCATGGATAAAATCGATAATGATTGACACACCAGTCATCATCGTTGACTGCTTAGGTTGCAGGTTCGCAGTCAGTGGCAAGGTTTACAAGGAGACAGTTAAAATACTTGTTGAAGATTTAACCAAATGCATGTCAATGTTTTACTGTTATTTGTCAATTTAGAATGAGGAACAAGAGATTATGTACAGTAGGTTTTTATATACACGTTCATTCATTATGCATTTTTTAAACAACCACTTGCATTTCTGCCAACATCGAAATGTTTCCAGAAATGCAAATGCAAATGTGTGTATAAGACACCATTTTAGTAGTAGCACGGTTCTGGATGTTCTGACGTATGTATCGACAGTGAAAAATAAGCTTTATGTCAATGACCCAGCCTTCATACTGGGTCATTGACATAAAGCTTATTTTTCACTGTCGATAGGTGGCTGCCAATGCTTGCCTAATGGGAGAGCTGACCCTGACAATTTGACTTCTGTGGGAAGTTGTGATGTATATTCTAAATTGAACATTTGTTGGTCATATTCTGTGGGTGCTCCAACGCAATCAACGAGTGTTTCTTTAATACTTACGTGGGGTAACCCCTGACCCCATGCTCATTTGAGCAGAACTTGGTGTCCTGGACACAGTCGACCTTTACCACATAGACCGGAGGACTGTCCATGCTGTTGTACTTGTCTGCAAGTTCATTCCATGCTGGCTGGAGCCTCTGGCAATGGCCACACCTGGACATAGTGTATGGAGAACAAATGTGTCAGTATGCTGGAGAACAAATGTGTCAGTATGCTATAGATCGCTTTCATCTGTTAAACTCTTCCAACAGGGGAAAGCTTTACACACGCATCTCCATTGATGCACATGTATTTTTGACATTCGGTCACATTCTGGATTTGATCTAATTCTTCAATGGGTTGCTATGACCCATGGGTTATAAAGCCTTCACCACATTTGCGTAAAGTATTTCACATGAAACTTCTTGTAAGGAAGCCAAACATTTGGCATTTCTGGTGAAAGACAGCTGCTTTTGTTAACATTTCTGATTATAAGAACTAGAAATGTTGTACTTTTCATCCTTCACTAAAAAGTGTATTTTCAGGCAGGAACAATGGCACAGAATACTAAACCATACAGCGCATGCGATCCACCAGTGTTAAACACACCTGGCACACCATTTATTGTCCTTTGTATGTGATAATGACATTAAGTAGTGTATTTTTATATCTAGGGTAACTTTTAAACGTTTCAGTGACAAATGTCTGCTGAATATAGTCACTTTATAGCGTTGTCCCTTCTATGTGTGAGAAGGACATTAAGTAGTTTGTTTATTTTAGTATCTAGGGTCACTTTTAAACGTTTCAGTGACAAATGTGTGTGAAAATCTTAATTCGGTTATCTTTAACATAGCAAACAGAGTGAAGGCGGACACTGGAAGCATCCCTGAAGCTAACGCTGTCTATTCAATCAGGGCTTGCCACGTAAGCAGTCACCGCACAACCGCTCCAAACTGCAGTGCAGTGTTGGAGCCTCTTTCTGCTACAAAAGTAACAAGAAAACCACAGAGCGGCATACAGAACAAAAATACTGTATACGTCTTTGTCGTTAATTTCAAAGATTTAATCTAGCTGTCTCTGCAGGGCGCCGTGAATTGCAATTGTGTTTAAATACCATCGGATGAAAACTGCCTTGGCTGCCTTGGCTACTTGCTAGCATGCTAGTTAGCTAACAGGCTGAGCTAACCACATAAATGTTCATCGGATAGGGCGATAGGCTATGCTAGCAAACTATCTGCTAAATAGCCGGTGAGCATAAATCACCCGTCCAAGGAGCTTCGCTCGTTGTCAATGTGTGGACAGAGGACTGTTGGATAATATATAATAAAGTAACTGTTGCCGCCTAGGCGTTCATTGAATGTCATGTAAAACCTAAAAACTGTTGCTTACCAAGGAGCATAGAACATGACAAAGTGCGGTGCGGTGGGCACAGCATTGTTGAACATGTCCACCGTGTACGAGTGCTTGGCATGCTCGTCCTCCTCGGCATCAGCGTCGCAAAATACACTACCGATAAGTAATGAACAATACATAACAAAGAACATTAACTGTGTCTTATGTGTGCAATGCGATACTACAGCCATGATGAATCCTCTTGCACTGAACAGCACCGGCTCGTCTTCTGCTGGTGAGCCACAAACGGTTCAACCCCCAGAGCTGGGTTAAAATCTGAGACGTGGATTGGACGCATCTACGACCCTATCTATATCACAACCCGTAACTGTCTGTTGATATCCAGATAATGTAGAGATCTGCGGCAGCCACAAGCCAACAAGCCCATCGTCGATGTCAGATAAAATACACGCTAGGCTGATTACATATTTGGATTTTTTTTTTACCTAGTTGTCTTGCGAGAAATAGAGGTAGCCTAAACAACTTAACTAAGATGACAGAAAATTCAAGACATGACGTGATACTTTTGGTGAGAATTATAGTGAACAATGGGCGTTCATCTATATGCATTACATAATTAATATATCTGACTAGATTAGAGTAGCCTATGGCTATATCAAAGATAAACTGGTTGGATTTTGAAGGTCTGTGGAATTCTTTAACTGCTGCCATAAACATCTCATTCACAGTTTTATATATATGTTTTGGAAAAAAAGCGAGTGTCACGATGACAAATGGCCTACATGTTTTTATCAAGGATTTAAAAAACGTGCTTTCCTTTTAATAAATCAATGTTCAGATACAGTATGAGTCACAGTTGCCTCTGCCTGTTCAGTGCTGCTGTAATGCAGGAGAATGAGAGCATTCAAAGCTATTATAATTAATCCACTTTACTATGAGACTGGATAAACAGTTCCTCCATGGGTTCTGCAGCCTTATGTAATGGCAATAATCTGTAAATAAGTCATGCAGCCATTCCCATGGAATGTTTGTGTGTGTGTGTGAGAGAGAGAGAGAGTGTGTGTGTGTGTACACACACATGCATGAACAACAGCATTGCCCCAGAGTCAGCATTATTAGCCTATAGGTTGCTGAGTAATATTTTTGTTCTTGTTGTTATTTAAATTCTTGTTATAATGACAAATGTGAAAATATCAGATGGCCTCCTTAGTGAACATAAGTGTTACAGCAATGTAAAACCGAATAGAATAGGACCCCCCTTCAATGATGATCTCCATATGATATTAAACTGTGTGGCATAGTTTGGGGTTTAATATATTCTGCTATACTATAGTATGCTATACAATTTGTATTATTTTAATGTAGTAGTACACTAAGAATAATTTTGCTCTAAAACACACTGTAAATATTTTATAATCCTTTAATCCTTTAATCCAGACAGCGGTGAAGGTGGTAAAAGAACAAGAGGTTACAGCATGGAAAACAGGACCTGGCGTGGTTTTAATTATGATCTAGACTGCTATTCCAGACTCAAAAGAACCCTTTCATGACAACAGCCCACTCTAAAGTCTATGCTAAACGGGGGTGAAAATGATCCTACCATATACAGTTCAGGTTGAGTCGGGGGCGTTAATGAAATGCTCTGGATCTGGGCAGAGGTGGACTGTGTGCGTGCACGTGTGCAGTTGTGTGTGTGCACGCACGCCGAGGTGTAGCTTCTGCCTCTGGAGATCATTTCAAAAAGGTTTTGTCCCACTATTCCCCAGATGACAATTAACACAAATGCCTGAGTAAATATACGCTGCAACCACAGTTGTACAGAAGAGCAAAAGGTCACTACCACATGCACATAATCATCTTTCTTTCATCAGTTAATTTAAAGCCTGCTGTGTGAGAATCCAATTCAAATGTGCTAATGTGTAAATTAATGTGAAGTTTGGTTTTTTAGTTGTGGGCTGGGACCACAAATGTTTTGTAGGCTGGTCTCTGGTGGGCCCTCACATGAGAAATATAGCAACATGTTTCCATATGCGTGTGCCCCAGGGGAGACTTAATTTAATTTCTCATGAAGGTCCTTGACTGAAATTGCTCAATTGGTGTAGCATTACCACTGTCTGAATATTGTAATTTCTTCTGCACTGTCACGGCAGCTCTGATATAATTCCAACCTTGATTTAGTGTGTGTCACGATTCATTTTGAGTCTTTATGCTGTCGAGCTGCTGTTTGTTTGTGCAAATGTACTGGATTCACACTGGCGACCCAGAGTTCTGGCCATGCTATCACATTCCCATTCCCATAGCTTCTAATGTAATGTAACACATGCAATATGTCCTAACAGTTAATTGGAGGTGAAAGATTATACATGAGATTATTTTCCCCCACTTTCGCACATTATACAAATATTCACACGGACCAGAACGTCCCAAGGAAAGGAGGAGTCTATTGTTGCCTTGGCAAGCCAATAACCACACGTCACTGTCTAATGACCAACATGCCCTAGATGTTGTAAATATGACTGAATTATGGCTGACGCGTTTTACAAACGGTCCCCCGAAGTGGAGGCCACATAACCGTGGTGGTTGTCCACGGGTTACCCATTGTAGACGTCCCGCCCAGGCACCTTGCCAGACCAGCCATAGCATGGTGTAATAGGAAAGAGAGAGATTAATGGACTTTGCGGACCTGAGGACAATCTGTATATTTTCTTAATTGCCTGAAGCTAGTTGCTCAAAGTGCATGGGTCTCCAGGTGGTATACGGGTGAGGCTGAACAGCAGAGACTGTGAATAATGTGTGTTTGTGTGTGAGCACATATGTGTTTAGTGGAGAACACATCACATAGATGTTTCTACCCTATATGAATGGAAAGCATGGCATGGCATGACTTAAGTTAATGTACTGAGACTAACTTCATGAGGTGGGTCACTGGTTTACTGTGAAATTCAGTCCAGTCCAGGGGAGATTCTAGATCTGCTCAGCCCCTAGTGAGAATGTGATCTGTAGGTCTACATAAAAAGAAGTCTAAATCACAAATGTCACTGTAGGCCTGTCAGTCAATAATACACAATAATAAATATGTTTCTATGCATTTGCATTGGCGTCCTGTGTAAACATTGGTGTGCGGAATATTAAGCAGGTGGTATTTTTTGCATAAAACAATTCCATTTCCATTTCCATTTCTGCACATTGAAAACATCACACATTGGCCTACAATAAAATCTGTTTTGGGATGATTTTCATGAATCATAGGCTACATCTCAAATAAGTTATTGAAGATGAATACTACAACACAATATGGCAATAATCAATTAAGACACAGATCAAACGTATTAGATAAGGATAACTTGTTATAGCCTTTAGTCAGAATCACCAAATTGTCGGTTAGGTCTAGTGTCCCTTTGGCCACCCTGCCTTGTGTGTGTGTTGCAACTTGGTGTGTGTGGCAGAGCTTGTAGGTCCGCGTATCATCTGATCATTAATTATTCCACTCAACCTGGCCAATGAAAAACAAAAACAAGTCAATATTTCATTTTTCTGTTGGCACCAAAAATGTAAAAAAACTGCTTTTCTGTTTTAAGCTTTAAACGGATAATCTAATAAACAAAGAAACTATAATTAAATAATTCTTTGATAATACATTTAGTGCTGAATGTCTGTTTTTGGCGTGTGTCCACAAAATAAGGCTTGTATAGCTGGCCTTTGCTTGAGCACCCATAAAAAGGGTCTACATTGCCCATGGAACAGTCATTCCCACAGATTGGAGCCATTGGACACTATATTTGAAAAGATGTTTTTAAAATAAATGTTTTCCAATTATTTAAAATGCAAGGAAAATTGATTGCACAGGTGAATATTTAAACACAAATCAAGAATAGTGGTTATTGTCAAATGTAATTTTAACATTCTACTAACTCCAAAGGAAAATAAAGAAATGCCAATCTCCCTCTTTCACAGCTAAATTTCACTAACAATATTCCATTAAAATTGGGATCTGCATTTTGAGACCGCCAATGTTGCAGTCCACGAAAACCTTTGAGAAGGCTGTTCGGCAAAGTTTTCCGAAGCTTCCTCCCACCTCCCCTTACCCATTTCTGTTATGTTACAAGTAAGTTACCATATGGCCATAGACCAGTCTGGGACACTGCCACATTCTCTCCCTAAATCTGCTTTCAGCTACAGCATATATGCCCCCCTTCCCACAGCTTGAAGATCACACAAGCCGAAGCCAGCCAACACATGTTTGCAAAGGAACACCAAGACTCATCGCGGTATCGTATCCGGAACACAGGATGTGACCAACGGAGGGGAACCAATGTCATTTGCAGACGGCCGACCAGAGCCGTTACCACGGCCACCTACCCTTGGAGCGAGGCGGTGGGAAATACGCAGTAGCAGTTGGAAAACTCAGTACCGTATAAAAATATTGTTATTAATGGGAACGTGACAAATCTTTATTGGTGGGTGGGTAGGATAAATGACAGCAAAAGATCAAACAGTTTTACCAAACTCCTAGACTATTTGGATGGATGGATGAATGGATGGATGGATGTCTGACAGACGGGGCAAACATTTAGTGAATGAGTGGGATATGGGGAATGGCGGGAAGTAAATCGCCATGGCAACCTCTGCTTTATCCCAAGTGTTTTTGTGTTGTGCCTCTCTCTCTCTCTCTCTCTCTCTCTCTCTCTCTCTCTCTCTCTCTCTCTCTCTCTCTCTCTCCCCGTTGGATGACTAAAGCAGAGCAGCAGGTCTCAAGAGGTATCTATTGGAATTACCATCATTTTCCACAAGGCCTGTGTAATTACAGGCTCAGCTGTATCCCTGCCGCTGGAAACTCCACGCACAGAGGCCGTAAACAGGTTGAATATTGACAGGTGCAGTTGGATGTCGCGTTTGTCAGGCAAAAAATACTATTTCGGCTATTTTAAAATCTTTTCAACAAAGGAAGATATTATATGCACACAAAGTACGTCAGAATTACATATACTATTATTATATTCGTTTTCTCTCGTGTGTAGACATGGTAGCCAGCCAACAGACACGTTTCTTTTAAATGTAATGATGTTCACTGACGCTAGCAAAGCTGTAAACATCCCACTGTATATGTGTAAGTGACGTCTCTGTTGGCCTATGTGCCTTTATGGGCCTTTTATGTTGGCAGTGTCATCAAATGAAAAATACAAAAATAACTGCACAGGAACTGAAGATTTAACCTGCGTTCTACGGCCAGACACACAGCCCAGCGGTGAGGCACTGTTGACAGGGCCCACCTCGACGCCAAGCCGGACTGGTTAGCAGCTCTCAGAGCTAAAGCCTTTTTCCTGACGCTAAAGCCATCAGGATATATATGGGTCCTAGGTGGAGGGTGGGAACGGGGGATAAAAGAATAAGTGTGTGTGAACCTAGGGAGAGGAAGTAGGAGGGTATAAACTGAATCTGCAAAAAAATACAAATAAAACAAGAAACAGCAGGAAGATATCGGTTAAAGAGGCATCCATAAGGGAGAGATAGACTCGATGTGTTCCTGGGGTTTTGAGGTTCCATTAAGAGATTCCCAGAGGCTGGAGTCACATTCAGAGGGCAGAGGGCAGTCGGAGAACTGTTATCACCACACCATGGTAGACAGCCTCATTGGGAAGCCATTAAAAAGGCTCATATAGAGTAGAGTTGACAATTTAGAAATTGCAGTTGTTATAACAAATTGTTTGTTCCATTGTTTACATTGAAGACGTGAAGTGTTTAGGATAAAACACATGGTTAAAGATAATATTTTCTCTTTTGCTTCATAAATTAAGTTTCTAGAACCGGACAGAACGGAACAGCCGGACAACAACGCAGTGAAGCTTTGAACTCAGACGCTCTCTGACGGAAACAAATATACTAATATACTGTAGGCTTAAAGCTACAAGGGAAGGGCATGTAGGGAAATGTCAGCAGACGGTATTTCATGGGCCGAGCCACAAACATCAACAATAACCGACAAGGCCTCACTTGCTCAAAACGCACAAAGTATAAACTGACCGTCCGTGCAGGTTTCATTCTTTATGGACGCAGTACAAGAGCACTTAAAGAGGCCCGCGGTACCTGCCTACATTGCGTCAAAGTTTGTTTTTATTTTCCCTTCTCCGACTGAAGAGAGAGAAAAAAAGAAAAATGTCAGATGCTGTCACATGCTCGATGGTGCTCTCTCACATGGAAAATGTAGGGGCCCAACCTTGCTGAGGTCAGCCTGACATCGTCGGTGAGAGGTGGCCAAGTCTCACAGCAGATGTTTACTGTTTTTCTAAGGATGATTTGTTCTCTGCTCAATACGGACCCTGATCCAAGCGTAACTCAGTTTAGCATGGACGTGCAGCCACGCAGCCTACAATGGACACACCAGGCTTGCTTAACTGTAAATTCATGTCTTATTGTATGCATGCTCAGTGTGTGTGTGTGTGTGTGTGTGTGTGTGTGTGAGTGGGTGTGTTATACAAGTCTGACGGAGTATTCGAGAAATAAGGAAATGTGAATGTAAACATATTGAAATATTGAATCAATATTGTGTGCATGTTTTATTACTGTAAATACAGTATAATAAAACCAGATTAAAAATAAAAACAAATTTAAAAAAGGAAACAATATAATATAATGTAATAATTATCATATGGTAATTAAATATTATTTGATGACATCCCAAAAGCATCCCAGAACCCTTTGAGGGTCCAGACCCACACTTTGAAAACCGTCTCTTTGATCCGTGTCTATACTGTACGTTAATGCGTGCATGCATTCGTACATGCATGTGTGTGTGTGTGTGTGTGTGTGTGTGTGTGTGTGTGTGCAGGCATGTGTGCGTGCAAGCTTACGTGTGTGTGTGTGTGTTTGAGTGCCTGTGTGTATGTGAGCTTGCGTGTGTGTCTACATGTGTGTGTGTGTGTGCATGTGTGTGTGCGTGGACATGTGTGTGTGTGTGTGCATGTGTGTGTGCGTGGACATGTGTGTGTGTATGCATGCGTGTGTGCATACATGTGTGTGTGTGCATGTGTGTGAGTGTGCGTGTGGATGTGTGTGCGCGTGCATGTGTGTGTGCGCATGCGTGTGTGTGTGTGCGAGTGAATGTGTGTGTGTAAGCATGCATGTGTGCATGTGTGTGTGTGTGTGCGTGTGCAGGGGCCCTCCATGATGGTCTGTCCAGACCAGGCCAGTGGGCTCCCTCCACAGAAGCCATTAAGCAGTGTGTCTGCCTGAATAATGTGTTTGACTTGGCCGCAGGGCAGCAGCAGGTGCTGGAGGGAACCAACTCAGAGCTACTGGTCTCTGGCTGTTGGATCTGCTGAAGGCCAGAGCCCACATCATCCCTCCTCTCTCTCTCTCTCTCTCTCTCTCTCTCTCTCTCTCTCTTTCTCTCTCTCTCTCTTGTCAGGCACTGTCTCTCACTCAGACACTGTCTTGTGGCAGGCAGTAACGTAGAGCGCGGCCAATGCACAGCTGCCCGTGTCCTCCCCCAGAAGGACTGACACCTTTTCTTTATCAGGGAGGTCCTCAAAGCCCTGGACTATCAATTTGAATTTTGGGAATTGAGTTTGTCTGATTCTCACATTTTAATTGAAAGTGCAACTAACACACTCTCTCTCTCTCTCTCTCTCTCTCAAATTTCTTCTTCTATGTCTCTGTCTCTTTCTCTTATTCTGAATGTCTTTTTTTCCTTCTTAGTTTGTTTCTCCGTCTCACTCTGTTATTCCTCCATAGGTCTTTGATTTCTCTCTCTACTCCAAGGCAGAAAGACCGACATACAAAATGTTCTCCGTTAATTTCCAGTAACCTACTTAAGTCTTATTCTTTCGTTCATTTTTCACCTTTGCTTTTCTTGCACGTTATTTATAATTTTTGTCTCCCCTCCTCTCTTCTGTAGCACTGGTAAAGAGCTTAGTGTGTCCTGTAGTGGCCAGTAACAACACTATCGGCTGCACAGCTAAGTGTACCAAAATATTGGGTGCACGGCTAAGTGTACCAAAATACTTGTATAAATTCAGATGCGTTCATTTATCTTAATGGGTGGGTTTCCAGCAAGCTTGTTGTGTATTTCTGCTTGCTATACAAGCATGAATGCCCTGAGATAGCATTCATGCTGTATTTATACTACTAATTTATTTCTTACTCTAAGGTGTGATTTTGTGGTTGCTTTGCAATTGCTGCTTGATGATGTATTGGAGAGCAGTGTGGCTAGACAATCAAGACCTGTTTTTGTTTAAAACAAGATTGGACAAACCTGTGAGAATAGATAATATACTGTAGGGTGGATAGGTCAAGATGGACAAGCAAACAAACAGTTAGTTAGGAAAGCAGTTAGTAGCAACTCCTCTCTGCCTAAAGGTAAAGTAATTATGCTTGAAAAATAAACCACAGCAGCAGAAGCAACCGGGCCACTTGAGTTCAGTTCAGAGAGAGACGGGGTGGAGCGTGAACGCCAGGGCCCCAAAACTGACTTTATTGAAGGAGCCCACTCCCAAGCATTCCTCTGCCAAGGACCTGTGACTCCCTGGAGAAGCCAGGACGGGGGACCAGGAAAAGGGCGCTACTGCTAGAATGGAGATGCATACACACACACACACACACACACACACACACACACACACACACACACACGCATGTGCACTCGCACGCGCACACACCAACGCACATTCCTCATCCTTCTCTCATTGTTCTGTCAGTCAGGTTGGCTTTTTTTTCCTCGGCCCACCGCGGGAATACTCTCTTTCCTGAACGGGCAACATCACAGAGCATTGTAAACCACGACTGATTGATTTATTGAGCTGCAGGAGTCCAGGGAGGTGGGATATTGGATTCTCCTCGGAGATCTCATATCGAGAGCATTCAATATAACGGAAAGGGTTCTGCTCTGTGATGGATGGGTGGAGAATTCTGACACCCTGGGGCCAGGCTTCCCAAAACCTACAATGAATAGATACATTGTCCATCATTAGATAGAAGAAAACACCTAGCATTCTTAGTGTTAGTTACTTAGTGAAAAATAGGAATCTAAGAAGCTATCATCTTCAATTAGAAGACTTTGTGAACTCAGATGCCCCAAACACAGTTCAGTAGCCAATAAGGCATTTAGAAGAAAGATCAGAGGACGATTTTAACGTAAATGTGCCATGTAGGACCAGACTAATGTTTCTCTGGAACCTTGGAGCCTTGTAAAGAACCATCAAAGAACACTTTTTACTGTTAAAACTGCTTGATGAACTGACTGAAAAGGATTCCCAACACGAGACACATCAGACAGGCATCTGAAAACCCTGATCCCGCCCTTTATTGCACTTATGGGAAACTCAAGCCAGGTGTAATGAAAGGAAAAGGCCATTTAGCCTGCAAGTAACGCGTGCCCCAATGTCCCGATTCACCCAGGACAATATTGTATATTTCATAACCAACATGTCATCACCAGAAGATTGACGCAGAGTAGGAAATAGATTTACTAAATTACAAAGAGAGACTGGCCTGGGACTGTCTCCCAATATAATAGTTGGGAAGAAACCAGGAAGAGCAGCGGCTGGCCTTTACATTACTTTTTCACACAAGAGGTTAAAAAGATAAATCCCACATCTAAAAATCATATGTTATTCTTTCTTTGGTTGTTTAATGTCTAATCGGTACACTGTGTCTAATGGGTTAGAAGCAGAAGAAGAAGGTTTTGCTCCTTCGCTTAATAGTAGACAATAAAGTGGAGATGTTATGGACTCACAGGAAGATTATTTAAGCTTTTACAACTTAATGACCTTTATTTTATAGGCATTCTCACAGTTGTGGAACACATCTTGTACTAATGGAATATCCCTGTGGGTATGGTCACACTGCCCACAGTATTCGTCTCCCATCTCTGTGAGAAATGCTTTCAATGACAAAAATTGGTGTTGGCTCCTATATATGTTTCCAGCTTTCAGACGTTTTCATGTTCATTACATTTAGCAGTATGCAGTAATCCCATATGTGAATTATGCATTTCAGGGTGGGTTTTCCCTAAAGCTATATACAGCATACGTTTTCTTCTGGCTGATCTGCGTGATCAGGTTTGACTATAACGGGAAACAGAAACTGGAAACTCATTGATGTTTGGATGTAGTCCTCAAGTTGTGTCTGGAATTACCCTTGTGGTTGAAACTGGCATTATAAAAAAAAGAATAAAGGTTAGTTTTGTTTTAATGCACCTCAGTGCTTGTGTGAGAGTCTCAAATTCCTCTATTCTCCTCCTACTACTCAGAGGTCCATACCATTATCTACCTTTCTTTCTACAGACCCACACCATTGTGGACAGCTATGGAGTGATCCTGTAACATTAATGTTATTTCATTCACCAACAGGAAGGGCTATAACCACACAAGTGAGTCACTGAATCATGTTTTATATTGCTCTACATTTTTGTTCCATTGCCTTTTTTGCATTTAAGAAGTACCCACTGTGTGCAAATTGACTGGTAGATATCCCTGGGTGGCCTACAAACCCAGTTTGGATTACAACCATGATATGTAGGCCCTATCTCTGAACATAGACCAATAGAACACCTCTCATCAAGGGAAAATACAGTGTTGATCTTCCTGTTCCTCTCACTATTCCAGAACTTCTTACTGCCTCTTATGTTTTCTGACAACGTACCCTGACATGAACAAGATTGGTTTCAGAGTAACGTGTTCAGTAGGTGTACTTCACATTCTGTTCTAGAAAATCCACTCGCCACAACATCCCATTCTTTATACACGTCGCATCGTTCCAAATTCACATTCCAAACCGCTGATAACTTCAGAAAAATACCTGCTTCACCAAAAAGCAGGACAATTAGAACTACTGAGTAGGTATGTCACTGGCACCAGACACAGACGTTCATGGCTGTGGAATCCAGACGACAACAAGCTGTGGGTTCCGCTAGTGGCAGGCCATTGTTCAGACTGCGATCGACCGAGAAAGGTGTTTGTTGTTGCTGGACTCTTATCTGTATTTCTTGGAGCTGGCTACAATACACGAGCACTGGGCTCATGGCACTGTCTGAAGACAATGTCCAGGACTATAAGAATTGTATGTTGCTTGGAAAGTCTTTTTGCACACTATGCATACTAAGATTATTATACATCCATTATGAAGACACAAAGTTACAAAATACTGATTCCTTCGGTGAGATAATGTATTCCCTTATTTATGGTGATTGGCTTGTCCCTAATTATTGCTTTTATATGCCACTGACTCAGTGCTCATTTTCCAAACGTCCAGTGTATGAAGTAATATATATATGAGCTTTCCCTCGGAGCAATATCAATTTCTTCAAGTATATAGCTCAGAGGGTTTCTTCCCCCTCAAACTTCACCCCAATCCTCTGGGTGAACATTTGCCAATGCCAAAGAATTCATATTAGCGGCTGCATTACCATCCACCCAGGACACATTCTATCCACTCCCTGCGGTGTTTTTATGCCTGCTTATTAACTAAGAAGCATGGCACTATTGTTCATTGTCGTTTTAATTTAAAGCTCTCAATAACTGACTAGAGGGGACACCACTCCACACAAAGGCAAGAGAGTGAGCACGCAGGGGCATAAATTGCTGTCATGAAAGCTGTGGTGGATGAATGCCTCTAATTTTTATTGTCCTACTTGGACATTTTAACAAGGCTATATACGCTATTCTTTAACACTGTTCTTTATGCGCCTCAGCGATTGAGCTGAGAGGCGCTCGTGTCATAAAAGGAACACTTGGTGATGGAAGGTTTGCGAGCCATACAAACAGCTGCAGTCCTCTGGGACCGTTTTCTAATTTCCCTTCTAGCAGTTCAAGCTCCATTGGTATTTATCAGTTTTAAAACGGAAATGCAACACAATAAGCTGTATTTTACTCACACCCGGTATTTCAACTCACACAGTAGGCTACAGTATGCCAATGTGTTCTGAAGCCTGTGCAACTTTGAATCAAATTTGTTTTTTACATTTAGCAGATTATCTCAAGCTGTCATTTGTTAAGTACTGCAAATGTTGATTTACCTACGCAGTGAATGCAAACCCAGATCGCTTCAACCTTTATAAACTATTCTAATAGCCACAGTGGGCCTATAGTGCCAAGGTTGCTTCTGTAACAAAACAATTATTTTCAATATGCTAACTGCCGTCGTCTTACTGTAAAACCCTGCCTAGCCTTCTCTGTCTCAATGTACCGGACACTCTTTTTTAGCTGGAGCATCAGATTGTGTTATGAACATTCCTCTAATCTCTTGTCAACATCGTCTGGCTGGACCTCATCTGGTGCCGGTTCCCTTTACCATTTATGTTGGCAGAGGGAATGGTAGTGGCCCAGTCTGCAAGCGTGGCTCCCTCTCCATAACAGGAAGAACACAATGGCCTCAGATAAGACACTGGAGACGGACGACAAACCGACTGGGACGGCGTCTCAAGACATGACACAGGTGGCGGGAGGATGATAATAGATGATTTTCAGATTATGCCCAATGTGTTTCCATGGCATACGCTTTGCCGTGTGAACTGTATGCTGTAGCATAGGTGCACACACGCTATAGGAGGATGTGTTTTGCAGTACTAGTGACCTGGCTGGCTGCTGGGTTATTACCTCTCTACATGTAAGCATCGGTGATTTTGCTCCTACAAATGTTTCTAACAACACTGCCTGGAGTACTCAGGACAAACCCGGCCAGTGTCCAGGGGCCCCAGATAACCCAAAGTATATCTGGGCTCACAATATGAATAGAACTGCTGATTACCTAAGCTTCTAAACAGACAGCAAGGGCCAATAGGGTAGAGTTACAGTAACGACAGAGGTGAAAGATGCTTCCTCGCCCTTTAACAATGATTTCAACATTGAATAGAACACGACCTATACTGTATATCACAGCCAGTCACAGCCAGATTGACGCAAGACACTTGACAGGTCAAGGGATTTTAATCTAAAACATATTGGTCAGATGCCTGATGGAATCTAAAATCACTACATAGCCAATGTTATGATTATAAATGGCAGGACACTGTACGGAGATGGCAGATAGTCCCCATCTCTGAAATAACACCTTTGCCTGCTTGCTGGAAGTTAAACATGTCTATTTTAGTGTATTGCTAAAACTCTATTTATTGACTTTGGCTAACCCTGACATGGTGGGGCCAAGTCAAAGCTTGTTATAAATCCTCTTGTTTACATAACTGTGCTTAAGGGGCACATCAAAGTCCTCCATGAGAGGTGAAGGCTCAGGACTCTCCAGTCATGAATAGCTAACCCTCACAGGACTTTCACAGTGACCTATCGGGCACTCTGTTTTCTTTCTTTCCACTAAGACCCCAAACACATCAACAGGGGCAGATGAAAAGGTGCCTTGTTGGCAGAGTTAGGCCACATTTCCTTATTGTCGCTCCTTGTTAGACGACGATGTCGGCTGTCTCCACGCAGGACAGCTGTGACTAGTCACACGTGGACGACATAGGCGGGGACACACACAGTGTAGCGCTAGCCGCAAAACATCTGCTGGCTTGTCTGTGCTGCATCTGATCTCCAACAACATGCAAACCGCCGCGCGTCCTGCTCTGACGTCAGTCATACACCATCATAGACACACACACACACATATGACAAGTGAAGGTTACAAAACAGATCTGAAAAGAAGGGGGAAAGCCACTAGCCTATATGGTCGTGGAAAGCACGCCTCAGATTTAGCTGAAACAGGATACCCTGGGCGGGTTTACACAAGACTAGCTGTCAGATGACACTGCAGTGACAATATATAAATACATAAATATGCTGTATATATACACAATAGACCAATAGACGGGAGAAGAAATCCACACTGTAGTGTTGAGTTAAACTGAAACATTATTTTATTTGACATCTACTGATGGATGAGGTTTCAACTCGCCTTCCTGGAATGACAATGGGAAGTTAGACAGTTTTTACAACTGTGCGGGTGTTGCTGTAGGAGGTGCTGGGGAGGGCTATCTTAAATATTTGTCCTGTCATGAAGTCTGAGATGAACTTCGCTCTCAGCTCTGCCTGGAATGTGCACAGTGTGCCCACCCATCCGTCAACCTATACAAATAGCCCGCCATTGTCCGGCACAAATACTTTTCCAAAGTACTTCATTAAAAAAAGTCCTGTTGTTGACCTCTGGGCCAAGACCCACAGTTGACCCACAATACATGTTTTTAGGGGGTGGGGTTACAATATAGTATACTACTATAAATAAGATGAATATTGTCATGTTTGCATGAAGTAATACTTGTTACATAAATATTTACAATGCCATTTGACTGTAACCAACACAACAGACTGAAAATGAAAACCACTTGCGTTTTCTCTCCGTTTGTGTTCATGAGTCAAATAACAAAAACAGAAAAACATTACATAAAACATTGTATGTTGGACAACACTCTGGACGTCATTAATCTGTAAATCCGATGGGGCCAAGTTTGGCCCGTCTTTAACTTCAAGTCAAATCTTGTTTCTCTATCACATGGAGTCAACTGTCATTCATTCTTTAGTTTTGTATTTTAATTGATTATGTATGTAGTTCATTCATCAGTTAGGATACTGGGTTCGGAAAATAAGGTTATAACATCTTGAATATTTATATTATATATATATTTAATAATACATCTTCGACTCTGAAAGGTAGGCTGTATGGATTATGTATGTTCACCCATCAGTTTATTTCAAAAGTAAAAAAAATGTTTTTAGGTTTTTGACAGACAAAGCTAAATGTATAAACATATGGGTAGCTGCTGATTAGTGTTAACAAATCATTTTTGCACTGCAAGTCATTTCAGTTGAAGTTGGTTTACTTTGACGTTGATGTCAGAGGTTAAATGTTCCAAACACTGGAGAGGTGGAGACAGACGCTGTGGCCTGGAAACTGTTCTATTTGAGCCAGTTGCTACGACAATCAAGCCGTGCTCTAAACACACCTGCTTCGAATGGCAATTTCAACTTTTAGAGATGCCTGAAATATCTCATCATGGCTGCGGATTCCAGTTTCCTTTCATATTCAAAATGATACAGACCAAGCACCCATTAAAAGGTCTTGAAATGTTGAAAACTTCACAGCCAAGATACAATCAAGTGAATGCATGTATATATATCCACCCATCATTTTTCAGAACTTATTAATGCTGAACATATTCCATGTGCAAAAAATAAATAAAATAATAATAATAATACAATATTTGTGATGTTGATGGCTTGTGAAAACACCACCCTGTTGAATTTGGTACAGGGGTTTTTCCTCAATCGTCAATCAAAGACACCGGCCTCATTTCGCACAGGCACGGACCTCGGCACGCACCACACACTTAACAAAGACACACGTTTGTTAACACAAGCGCTGCCTTCTTCAGATCCTCGTCAAACACAGTTTGCTCGCAGGGCGAAGGACACCGTTCTCTCACACACACTCACTTCCTGCCTCCCCTCGCTTCCTTGCTATACCCGCCTTGGCCCGCGAGATGGGGAAGAAGGGGGAGGTGGTCAGAAGGAGATGGTCTGAAGGAGGTGGTCAGAAGGAGATGGTCTGAAGGGGGAGGTGGTCTAAAGAAGATGGACAGAAGAGAAGAAGATTGTCAGAAGAGAAGAGGTGGTCAGAAGGAGATGGTCTGAAGGGGGAGGTGGTCTGAAGGGGGAGGTGGTCTAAAGGAGATGGTCAGAAGGGGGGGGCCTTGGTCAGCTCCTTCCTCATCTCGCTGTACTGGGTGCTGAGGCGGCCCACAGCTTTGGCATGCTCCTCGTCCACCTCCTCCTTCAGCCTCTGCTGCTCCCTGAGGAACTGCTCCCACTCGGCTCGCTCCTGCTCTGCGTGAGCCTGCAGCTGGGCGCTCTGGACGGGCATGCGGCGTGCACACACACAAGCGCGCACGCACGCACACGCGCACACACACGCGCACACACACACGCACACACACACACACACACATTAGACCTGCTGCCCCCTAGTGGATGCACATAGGGAAGGTGCAACAAGCAGGGGGAAGAGAAAGGTGTTTGCTGGTAGCTGTGTATTAGTCTCGCAGAGCCAGCCTTTACATACGTAAAGTCTGAGACACAGTGCTGGCTAACTGTGTCAGTAAGTAAGTTGTGTTTATTCACATGCATGACGAACCACTACCTAACTCAATGACCAAGTCGGATGTTAAACTTGCAATGAGGAAAACTAAACAACAGGACTCTGGCCGTTTACAGGCCTTGTAAATCTGTATAATTCGTAGGCTATGGTTACTGATTAAAATACATGTTTAAATATAAATGAGTAAATAAAGCACTGCGCTATCATTGCACCGGAAATTATGGAGACATACTTGTGAGAGCCAATGCGAACGGCCAATAGATATTGACAGTATTACTTCCCGAAAGTCAGAGAGTTCCGCGTCGAGCTTACCAGGTATAAGCATCAGATGTTCAGCACAGTTGCCTATGTAATGTAGTGCTTGCTATTGAACGGACGAGGCTGTGACTAGCTGTGTATTTGCATCTCCTCTGTGCAAATCTATAAAGGCTACACTACTGTTGCTATGGAATTAACTATAAAACAGAGCCTAAACCAGTGTTTCTCAAATGGTTACACAAGTATGCCAACACTCATTAAATGAGAGATAGTCATATCAGCCACCAAAGTAGACTGAATGTATATTTATTGTAAATATGTATCTGAGATTTTTGCATTCTGTAACCATTTAGTTATTTTCCCCTCCCAAGTACAATTTACCTGACAAAAACTAGAAGATGAACAACAAAAAACAATATTTAGGAAAGAACATATATAGGTACAAGATATGAATATGTAAAAATAGTAACATAAAAAAAGGTTCCATTACTGTGAAAGTGCACAGCAATAATATAAAGAATTTCAAAGTTAGATCAGCTCAACCTTTTATTGCTCCAAGAGGATACAATCAATTATTTAGCTTGTTTGTTTCCATGTGAAATGTGGGCTTGTACAGCCCTTTGTATTATTATTAATAAAGGCTATATGTGTAAACGTCACTTCGACAAAATATTAAATACACCCCTGCAGTACTGGTATCTCTCAGACATGTCACCATGAAGGCAATTGTATTACCTGGTGTGTCCCTAGCTCCCTCTGCTGGACTCTTTGTGCCATGTGATTTGCAGCCTCCACTGTGAAAGACACAAAAATAGCCCTCTAGTTAGCATAGCTACATTAGTGTCAGTCATGGAAAACAGGCGTCAATCACCATAACAAACAGTGGACAACTCTTCCATCAAGCAACCTAATATCTAACCAGCATCTTGATACATGCAGAAAGACACTCACAGCGTGTGAGAATATCACACAAGTGCTCATGCATTCCTTCAGAACACTTGGGCAGTATCTGCTCATTGGCCTCTGTCACCGTCCTGTTTATGTTTTCCAGCAGCCTGGCCTCGCGATATCCTCGTTTTTCCTAAAATACACCACATAAAAAAAGTCCTAGTTCTGTACGAAAGACCTCACCAAGGTCAGGCATCTAGGAATGTTGCTGCCACGCACACAGCATTCATGATTGCATTACAGTGCTTTCAACTGATGATGCATAGACCTACTTCAATAACACATTTGATGTCTTTGCATTTACATAAATGGGATTATTGTGACAATTGTGGTTTGAGTTGTTTAAGGTCTTGTCCAGGCTTGTGTAAACGACTGCTATAGGCTACTTTATTCCACTGCCAACACAGAAATCTGTAATCAGATTTACTAGACATTGGGATCAGTACTGTAACCTATATAAACTAGCTTTGTTTATCTTACCTCAAACTCCCTTACAAAGTATCGTATCTCCCCCTGGGTGATGGGCCTGTGGTCTAACAGTCTTGACTGAATATCACCCACATCTATGGGAGAAACAGCAGCCATAGTACCGTAGGTAAACACAAGAGCAAGCTAACGTTGTAAATTGGATTCTTCTTTCTGCGACACAAATGTATATGATTAAGGATTTACAAACGGGCATTTACCTTTAAATATCTTGTCCATTTCAATATAGAATATTGTAGATATATTGATAGGCCTATTCATCTACAAGTAATAGCGTAACCTGTTTAGCTAATAATCTAAGAAGCAACTGGTACATTGAATGAGTAAAAACAAGTAGCCTACAATTATTAGTCCGCATGAACATGAACACGTTGTAATAAATTCTTATATTGTAGTTATCTTTCACAATGATAAACAGCTAATAAATGTATGAAAGATTCACTATTTAGTAATTGTATCAGGTGACTATCACGTGACAGGACTACAGCGTCAACATTTATTCTTTGAGTTAATATATTGCTTTTGGCAAACACCTTTAGACTGCTGTACTGCCATCTGCTGGTTTGGAGAATACACTGATTACAGTTTACTCAATTGCTGTTCAATATATAAAGCTGTACTTTTGGAAATCGACGTTATACTTTTCCAGAGGCTACATTATTCACAAATTCTGCGATTTGTCATAATGGTATGTCAAAATTGTGTGTGTGACAGTGAGACAGATACTAAAATGGATGCAATCAGATGTATTACAGGAGTAAAGACTGCAGATGTCAGTCTTGCTCTGTGGGACTGCACACTTAATTGGGTCTTATCACTGGTGTATCACTAAGCCTGCTGACAATTACAGGCTAATATAATATAATGTATTTGAAATATGTAGCCTACTGTAGGTCCTTAAACGCCCCCACCCCTTCCCCCTACCCCCTCTCCTCTTTTACATCGATCTGAGCTGATATTAAGTAAGAGTCTTACAATTGAGCAAACACTACAGAAATGTGCTTGCTATTTTCAATAGTGAAGAGATTTTGGGTTATGATTAGAGGAGTGTGACTGAGCAACCCCTCAATAGTGGGAGGGGCATGCACTCTCACCGCAACATTGCTGTAACGCTTGTTTCAACCAGAAGGGTAATGCATTATATTGAATTAGCAAATTACTTGTTGAAATGTATGAATACATGCAATATGTATATGGGGCATTGTTTGGGGCTAATGTCATAGCCTATTTGTATACAAACAACAAATAACAATGTCACCTTAAATTAAGAAAGATGTGTAAATCCCACTGTAATCCTCCAACTTTATTTATTTAAATAGCTGTTAGACCATTACTTTTGATTGGTGCCTATTAGGCATTATATAATTTATCAACAGCCAAGGGTCCAGTCTCTCACAATGTTTCTTTGAGAAATGTTTTTGTCATAACAACCAACATGTCAGACCATGTGACAGTACCCATTATTTTATTGTTTTGCTTTGCATGACTCTGCAGGTTGTAATTAAAACATTACTGTACCTCTGAGATGATTGATTTCTTGCGTTTAACTGGGCATGTAAGCAATATTACTAATTTAGTGTAACATGCTGAGTATGCTACCTCAATTCTAAAATAAAATGTGAAAAATAATGCACATTTATTTATGGAACGTGCAAATTATGTAATCTTACAGGCTATTGTGTTATTTATCATATGTGAATGCAAAGTTAATTCAAAATAAGTTAAACAATTGTGAATATTATGTTAAATCTTTATCTAGTGTGTCAGGTCTAGGGTGACATTACAGTATATTATGAGCACAAACAACTATTTATCTGTGTGAGTATTAATTCTATTCTACAATAATAATAATAATAATAATAATAATAATAATAATAGTTGTTTTTCTTCTTCTTCTTCTTCTTCTTCTTCTTCTTCTTATTATTATTATTATTATTATTATTATCATTAGAAGAAGAATTATAATAAAAATGTATGAATGTATGAAATATTCATAACATCTAGATAATAAATTAAATTAACCCATAAAACTGATGGGTGTATATGTTACAGCTGGAGAGAGAACTAAATGCAAAGTGCCTCTTCTCTAAACTGTCTGTATTCTTAAATTAAGGGGTTCTCAGCATTAAAGTATTTAGAAAGCTAAACCAATATCAACATAATAAGGGTCAGGATGTACCTTGCACTCTATATTTGTTTGCATGCATCCCTCTCATGCATTCCTCTAATGAGATCAGATTTTATGTACTGTATTCCCCTCTCTGTTTTACAGTCCTATTAAGGGAATTATGCTTTGTTGTGTAAAACAAGCGAATGCCTTACTGGGACACTTACTATACAATAAAGTCACAGAAAGTGAGTTTAAAGACCAGAATAATGTAACGCAATTTCAGTGTTTTATACCTAAGTACTATACCTACTATAAATCAGCTGATTAATGGCAGGGTTAGTCATTCTCGAGAACCCTTGCTAACTTTGAGCTCAAATCTGTTTTTTGAGCTCAAATCTGTTTGTTCCTTACGAAGCCAGGGATTAAATACATTCTAGATTATACTTTTTTAGCACGTGCAGAGAACAGTAAACTAGCAAAATATTATAGATGAATATAAGATATTTGATGAATTTGGCAAAAAGTGTTTTAAATTTTCAATTATCATACAATATAACGTTTAGCTCACTTCAGATTGCCAATTTAACAGTCTTCAAGCTTTTAAATGTATTAAGTGTAAAGTAATAATAATAGTAATAATTTTAAACAGCAGTACAAATTAATATATTTAAATGTTTCTTTAATATGTTGGTTGTAGATTGCTTGGTTAATCTCTGATCTGAGATTCACAGGACATACTGGCCTGTTTGCTAAACTGGAAATGTCTTATTTAAATGGCTATGCAACACGTACTGATTTGTCTCAGCATGTCAAAGAGACAAGTACATAACTACAGTCAGGACAAGAACAAAATCAACACCCTTGGAACCAAAACCTTTGGCCTATCCTCCTAGAAGTCAGGACACACCGTTGTAACAGTATCTAAGAGCCATGTATTGCCCCCCATGCATATTCCATACAACACTTGCCAGTAACCAGGTGATCTCCTGCAGCACCTGAACAAACGGTGTTGTCGGCCTTGCAGTGGGAGGTCTGTACGTGTGCTTTACCAGACATACCCACCGGGCCTGTTAGCTAGCCCCTGTGACGGCTTCCAAAACACACAGCAGCGTTCTACGCCCTCCCACCACCACCTCCTCTCCAAACCCCTCTAACGATGGTGCCCACATAACCCAATGGGTATAATTATTTTGCGTATCGCAAGTTCTCCTGTTTGCTCTTCTGTTCTCCTTTCACCTCCACTTCTCCCCCCCCTCTCTCTCTCTCACTCTCTCTCTCTCTCTCTTTCTCTCACTCTCTCTCTTTCTCTCTCTCATTCTCTGTTCTGAAGCCTTGGTGCCTGCAGCCAGCAGGATAGACAGGCGTGGTGGTGCCAGGGCGAGAGACCTGCTCAATAAGAGGGAGAGAGAGAGAGAGAGAGAGAGAGAGAGAGAGAGAGAGAGAGAGAGAGAGAGAGAGAGAGAGAGGCTGACGCGCAACAGGGCCACCAACCCACCCCACCCAGCGCCCGCCCAGAGGCCTTCGCAGACACACAGTAATGCCCCTCCATGTTCTAGAAGACCATGCTACAGGGAGTGACGCTCAGCGTGCTGTGAACACCAAGCACCAGACCCTACGGCTCTTCACCCATAGGTGCAAGAGTCAGCACCCAGGCTAGATGAGGAGAGAGGGCGAGGGGGAGAGAGGGAAATGGAGAGAAAGATAGAGGGAGAGAGAGAGGGAAATGGAGAGAAAGATAGAGGGAGAGAGAGAGAGAGAGAGAGGGGGAAATGGAGAGAAAGAGAGAAAAGGAGAGAGGGAGAGATAAAAAAGAGAGAGAGGGGTGGATGGAGAGAGAGAGAGGAAGAGGGAGAGAGAGGGGGAGAGGGAGAGATATAGGAAGAGGGAAATAGAGAAAGAGGTAGAGAGAGAAGGAAAACAGATAGATAGGCAGAGAGACAAAAAGGAAGAGAGATGAAAACAATAGGATGGTGTGAGACAATGTACAAGGAGAAGGGAGTGCTATGGTACTGTACTGCATATACGGCAGGGTCTAGCCTATAGCGTTAAAGTATCCTTCAAGCTGGCAGCAGTGTGGCGGCACGGCAGCGTACAGCCGCGGATGCGTTACAGCACACAGCCAGCCTGAACATCAACATAATGTACTCGTCATCCTGCGCTTCTCCGGGAACGAAGGATCCCTCCGCTCCCACTTTGTGGCAGCGCGGAGCGAAACCCTGTCGGCCGCGTCTCGCCGAGACGGTAAACCGCCTCCTTCTTCTGTCCAGTTTCAGACTGCGTGCTGCGCAGGGCAGGCGGGGGATTTTTTCGGCGCAATGTCGGCCATGATTAGTGTTCGCGGCGGGCCCCCGCAACGGCGTTGCAGGGCTCGTCCTGCAGATTAACGGGCAGCGCGATGTCATTGCTCCCACGGGGGGGGGGGGTTGTCCCGCCGAGGGATCAGCTCCCCTCCCCCCCTCTCTCTCTCGCTGAGTCGTAGTGGACCGGAGGGCAACAGGCTGGGAGAGGCCTCAAACCTGTTGAGGCAGGCCGTCTCGCAAAGTGCCCACCATCACAGTGACGGAGACGGGGGAAGGAGGGGGGCATACAGAAGAAGTGGTGAACACCCAAGCAACACACACACACAACCTTGCAAACACACTGTAAGGTGGGGAAGACCACTGAGAGAAGTCTGTGAAGTTTTTACTGTGTAAGTAGGTGTGTGTGTGTTGGGGGATGTTAGTGACTTCTGGGATGGAGCAGAGTAAAAAGAATAGGAAATAGGGGTCTGCCATAGGGATCACACACACACACACACACACACACACGGTGGTGTGGCGTGTTTGGAGCAGTGCCTCGTCAGATTAGAGCCATGCTGGCTGCGTTTGATGGCCAACCTGGACAGACAAGGCCTGCCAGGCACAAACTGCTCAGGCACATGATGTCAGGGCACACACGCATGCACACGCACACACACACACACACACACACACCACACACACGCACACACACACACACACACACACACACACACACACACACACAGAGAAATGATCCCGCACCAGACCAAAGAGACAGATGACGCCCGGCATGAAGCTAAAGCCAAATCTGTAAGCATCCGCTGCGATCCAGCTGGCTAGCCCAAGGGTACCTGTCTCCGCGAAGTGGAATCAGCGTCACCCCTGTGAGCTGTCAAATTAGCTCACAGGGCTGGAAATGCTGAAGAGATTTGGTCCCTCGTAGAGGAGGGTGAGGGGTGGGATGCATTATAACATGTTATTAACTAATTTTCCTGTTGGGTACAACGGTGAAACACAGCAAATACTAAATACAACACAGCCACAACAAGAAGTGTGGGAGATGCAAAGGAAGTGTCTCAGGGAGGTAAAACAATTGAAATGTGTGTGGAAATGCTTGATGGGAATGCAGGTACAGTATGTGTGTGAGTACGTGCATTCACCTTCGTGACACGCCAGTGAATGTAGATATAGCAGATGTACGCACGCACGCACGCACACACACAAACGCACATACATATAGTACATGCCTCAAAGGTACCTTGAAAATAGATGTGTGCGAGTGTGTGTACGCGGGAACACACACACACACACTCACACAAAGACACACACATACTGATATACAGGGTATATAAAAAGCATACACCGACACTCACAGTGCCACGGGCACATTTTCAATTACTGCCACTGCTGAGCAGTCACCCGGGACTGATGCACCATGTTTGACGGGAAAGGAATTTCCACTAAGAATTAGTTTCCCTTTCTTGTCCCAGCAGTAAGCCAGATGTGAACGTCTCAGAAACATTAAATGTGTCTGCGGTGAAGTTAGCATTGAACGTGGCAAAACAAAGACGTACCACGTGAATACACAGACAGCCATAATGTATTGGTCTTACACAGAAATAATTTCTACCTCATTTTATTCATATGGTGGCCCTGACAAAACAATGTAATTTTCCAGTAATATAATCTAATATTGGTAAAGGTACATATAAATAACAGTTACAGGTGAGTGTATATGTGTTTATAATTGAGGGTTTTGTGTGAATATCTAGCCTACGTCTTTACCTTGCTCTTGCCGCTGCCATGTCTACATTTCATTAGTGCCTTTTACTATCTTGTTGTCATATATCTTTTCTTATAGTTTTTTATATTAGACATACTGTGTCATGTAATGCTATCACTGGAGTTAATTCTGGCCAGACCAGAATTAATTCTGGCCAGACCAGAATTAACTGGTGGATTGTGAGATTGGACTATTTGCTACCTTTTTTGCCCTTTGGAATTATTTTAACATTTTGGGTATAGCACCAAAGAAGACATTTGGGGAAGGTGCATATACTATTACTCATTCATTTAACTTTAAACCCCAGTCCCAGCTAAGAAGCCACTGATGCTGCTTCCACCCTGTTTCATTGTACCCAATAAATACAAGATGGCCACCTGCTTGGCTGGAATCCTCCTGGGCTGAATGTGTCTCTGCCATGCTGGTCACGCTAATAGCCACAGCGGGTTCTGTTCGGCTGAGGCGACATCCCGAACAGTGAAGAGAGAGCGGGGGCAAGAGAGAGCTGCCAATGACACTCCTCTACAGCGTGTGTGACAACGTGATGACCCCGTCTAAGAGCCCTGGGAAACGTGTGTGTGTGTGTGTGTTTGCAAGATAGAACTTGACAGGAGTTTAGCGCTGACCGCCATGGTGAAAGATGGCAACACTCCTTCAGGGAAAGGCTGTCACCCCCCCCCCCCTGCCTGTGTTAGAATCTTTGTGTAAATATGTTTTTCGGATTTGTGTTTGTGTGCCATTTCTAAGCCGTGCTCTTTCTCAGGTTCTGTTGAAATACTTAAAAAAATCAGTTCATATTTGAGTATTTCCATATTGTGATTTTGCTGACATGCAAAGGTACACTGTTAATTGAGAGACAGTTTTTATATTATATATCGTTACCAGTTATTATAAACACCCCGAGTGAGCCCTGTGCTACCTTCTTGATTATTTAACTTTCACTTAAAGTCACACATCATGAGTATCGCAATAGTGACAGATTAGTTTTCTGTAATCACTTGACACTGATGGAGATGAGTGCTTGCTTTTCCCCTGGCTAATTGAAGGTAAGGCTCAGGCCTTAACGTTTTTAGGGAGTTTCAAAGGAAACAGACAATTAAGACCTTTCAAACTGTGTAGCACTTTCTCCTATCCAGGAATAACACATTCAGAGACAAGGTTTCAATGGGATCAATTGTGTGTAGTCCAGATGGGTTGACTTTATCAGAAACATAATAGACATACAAAGCCAGTGTTATATAACTGGCTGGAATGAGTGCATATTCGGAGCACTTGCCTGGTGAACCACATCACTGGCATGACAGCACCAGGACATTCTGTGAAGTGGCCAAATAGACCACCATGTTATCTCTGTGGCGTGTGTGTGTGTGTGTGTGTGTGTGTGTGTGTGTGTGTGTAAAGATTGACTTTACAATTTCTTGTACAGTATTGGCTTGGGTGTGTGTGTGTCTGTGTGTGTGTGTGTGTGTGTGGGGGGGGAGGTTACTTTACAATATTGTTTGTATATCGGCATGTGGCGTGTGTGTGCGCGTGCGTGTGTGTGTGAGATTGACTTTACATGTGGTTGTACGGTATATCGTCATGGGTGTGTGTGTGTGTTTTGCTGTGTGCCAACATCACATGCTCCTGTGCCTGAGCATGATGAATGAAAGCTGTAGAGAGCAGCGTGACACGTGTGGAAGTCACAAGGGGAGTCCGTAAGCACTGTAAATAAGTCAAAGATTACCTCCTTGTGGGAATGCGCATGTGTGTGCGTGTGTGTGCATCCATCAAACATCATCCATCGATTCTCCATCCCATCCACCCATCCACCCATCTATTCATCCATCCACCCATCCTCCCATCCATCCACCCATCCACCCATCTATCCATCCACCCATCCATCCACCCATCAGATAAATAGCAGTGTTTTCTGCTGTCTCATCCAACCACTTTCATCCCTAGGCGGGGTGAAGCCCTGCGGTGTCTCTGTGTCCTCTGCGATCGCACTTCAAAGGCCAGTGGTTCTAAACCATGTGTGTATGTGGCGAAGCGCAGGACACGTCTCAGCGGTGAGCACGACGGCAACAACGTATGTGTGCACACTGACGACATTGTTTCAGCGTACCACTGCAGGGCCCAAATGTCGACCCCTTCCCCCCCACATCCCCCCTTATCCCCAGCCTTGTGGTGTGTTTTTAGAAGAGAGATATGATCAGCTGGGTGTCATGTGCTGTTAAATATATAT
>JAODUE010000013.1:575617-587328 GCA_027564755.1 Amblyopsis hoosieri
TTTTTTTTTTTCGTTAAAAATGCGGGGTAAACCGCGCGGGGGCACATTCCCCCTTGTGGGGGGTTGGGGGGTGGGGGGGGGGGGAGGAGATCTTCCCCCCACCCCCCCTCCACTCCTCCACCACCACGTCCTCGGTTCCCTTTGTGTGTTTGTGCTCCATCCTCAAGTGGCATGGTAATCTACTAAACTTTCCTCTGCCTGCTCCTCTCAATGCAATCAGGATGTGAAGGCTCACCAGTGATTGCGTTCATTTGTAAAAGCATCCAAGCCAAAATTGAACCCCGGGGCTGATAAACTATAAAGATGCTGATCAGATCGCAGCTAAGCAGTCCGCACTGGAGGGTACGAGGTGTCAGGCCGAGCGCCAAAAGAGCAATGACTCTGTACACCTCACTGGGAGCCAGGCGGCGGCTCTTGAATACAAACAGAACGAGAGAAAACACATAAAACCAAGTAAACGGCATAATTTTTCACCCGACACCACACACACACACACACACACACACACACGCGTATCTCATGAGGAGGACAGTGCTTTCCGTGGGGCAGATTAACCGTTCATAGATATTTTTTTTACTGACATCATTGGTACATGGAGTGCATGCATTGTTTCTTTTTATTGATGAGGTTCGTGTGATTTTCATAATGCACTAAAGGACATGGACTGCTCTGGGACGTCGTGATTTCCTACTCTGTGCCGGAATGGAGGTTTTCAATATGTAATTGAAGTGAAGCCGTCGCCATGTTTAACAGAACACCTTCGTGTTGGCATTGCTTTTCAGGACATGCCACACAACTCTCTACTTATTTTGTGGTTTTGTTCCGGTCCTCTCTGAGTTATTTCTCACAGCTATTGCTCTCTCTCACGCTAAATGAATGGTGTCATTCTCCTAAACACACACATCTCCTTGCTGAAGCACAACGATTGAGGACGGACAGATAGACAGAGATGGGAATAAAAGGAAGAATATCTGAGTATGTGTTCTTTATTTGTTGGTTTTGTTTTTTTGTGTCGTCGACTCATCCCCCACCGACCCCCTCTTCCCATCATCATGGCCCCAGTGCAGCAAATGTCAAAGAGCAGTCAGCGGGAGAGACCGATTCCAGGAGGCGATGTGAATGGGATGACTGAGGACCCTTGTGTGATTGACAGCTCTTCCTCTCTCTCTGCTCTGCCCCGGGGGTGATTGACAATGTGGTTCATCTCACATTTTGTGACTGAGCTAATCCAGTAAATTCCTACCAGACGCTCTGCAGAGACCATCCTTTCCCAGGTGGAGTTTTTATTTTATCTCTCCCCTCCCCAAAATAAATATGTTTTTCCATCTGTGGTGCACAAAACAAATTGGAGGGGGTATGGGGGGGGGGGTACTATAATTAAGTGTAAGTACATAATTAACCAAGTTTAGAAAAGTGCTAGTTTTCAATGAATTAAAATGTAGACTAATTACATGTGGGAATAATCCTGCTGTTGTGCTAGTGATTAATATTGTCATAGGTTACTGTCTCGATATGCTGCCAGTTGGAGATGTGATCACCTGACTGGAACGACTGATCTCTTGCCAAGTTCAATAATTAATCGACGCCAACAATCACTGCCACACACCCAGACTCCACGCGCCCAAGGTGCTAGAACTATCCTCTATTAACCTTGCACCTGTATATTCACGTGCGCACTGCTCAACGAATAAAGGCGTGAGAAAACACAGGAGGTCTCATTTCCTTGTCTTCAAGCGAATGAGGAGACCGCGTACATTCCCACTCCGCCAGTCGTGACCCACGTTGGCAAGAAAATAAAATAAAAAGGGCAATAAAGAGGGGAATGCGAGGAATATTTTGACACCTTCATTAATCATCATTTCTAAATGATTACTCAACGAGGGTGTGCGTTTAGGAGTGATTAAGTGCTGGCTGAACCTAATCAAGCGCTGAATTACCTGCCTAACCTTTTGCAAGAAGGCGGTGTTAACCTCAATGTGTAGCAAGTGATTAGCTGTGTCATGGAAAATTAGCAAAGGCACCAACAGAAATTCTAATGGAAAATATATTGTTAAATTGCCTACATGACAAATTAGTGATTTAATAATCCATGTTATCATAAACACAGAGAGAAGTGGGAAAACTGTTTACAATAGGAAAAATAAGTTATGTAAAATGTATGAATTGCCTTATACTGAAACACTAATAATAATACTACACAAAATGTGTATTATTGTCAAGCCATATTAAACATTATGTAAACATTCTTTTTTTAAAACACATTACTGATTGATTTACGAAATCATCTTCTCAATACAAATTGTATTTCTCCTGAGAAAGACCAGAAGTGTCTTTCTGTGAATGCACTGTAGTGCTCTTGGTTCCTGTGTTATGTCGAGCTAGGCAGCCGCGTCCAAAGAAACAATACCCCAGTGTGTACAGATCAGGTGTTGTGCACACGATGAAAGCCTTGCCAACCCGTTGTGACAATGGAAAAGTGAGATAATAGCTCAACAAAATGAATTGAGAGTGACTCGTATAAGCGTCAAGCTTGTATGGGGTATTGCACACTACAAATGGCATGCCTTTGAAGTCAGAGAGCCAATGAGTGCGACTGACTTCATGTAGTCTATATTGAGAATAATGTAATTTTTCGCTCAATATTCATGACATTACAAACACCTACATATTTTGAATCCTTCAAGAGACATGCATTGCGTTAAATATACATTTGGGTATTATTAATACTGCTGCTTTGACTCATGCTTCAGAGCCAACACTCATTATAGGCAACTATTTTGTTCACACACACAAATTAGCTCTCCTAATGGCACGATTTTATGCACAATTCAAATTCAAATCATTCCTTCTTGACACAGCCAATACATCTGTCACGCCGCTCCTGGTTTTTTTGTGGAATAATTAAAAAAAGAAACAGAGAAACATACTAATGAGAGAACCTTTCTTGAGGGCTTCATTGCTCTATCATATTAATGTATTCCTGTGTGAATTAAATGCACCATCAAACAGGTAAGTTCCAGCCCATATTTTTCTCTGAAGACAGGGGCCGGACACTGATGTCTACAGTACCTTGCCCTCTGCAGCGGTGAAGGGCACTCTTCCTTACGTATACCTCCTGTGATTAGTTGTTAATGGCTGTAGCAGCCCCCACCCTCGTCTTGAAACGGTCTACTAGTCTATGAAATTAAACGCTTTGGGAGCTCTGCGCTTTTTTTGAAAATGACATTGGTCATTGGTTTCGGCCAGTAATTAAGCTATATAAATATGTTCAAATGACATACTGTAGTGTACACCTAACATTACTGTAATACTGAACAAATGATATTCCCCATGTGTCATAATCCGTAAAGTAACACGGTATCTCATAGTAGTTGTATTAGTCTGTATTAGGACGGAAAAGTTATATTTGACAAAACTGTAATGGTCACAATGGTACGCGTTTCGGCATCTTGAGGATATGGGATGTGTTTTCTTTTATCAAATATAGCTCTCTCTCTCTCTCTCTCTCTCTCTCTCTCTCTCTCTGCCCGGCTTTTCATTCTCTCTTTTTCTGCCAGTGTAACCTCCTTGGCCTCCTTCCACATCCTTACAGTAAACATCCCCCCCCCTCCCTTTTCCATCCTTCCATCCCTCTGTTTTAGCCACAGAAGAGTGACAGTGATCTAAGTAGCTTGACAGCTTTAAACGGGCTCATTATGGTAAATTGGAAAAAGCAGGAGCGTCAACCGAGCATGCAGTTATTTCAGAAGCTACTGTGACAGGCTCAACATGCTGAATCCTGCTCCATATAATGGCGAGTCCCAGATGGAAGAAATACGTAGTTGTAATTATCATAATAGACCATTAGTGCTAAGGCACTAAATACAGTAGGTGAGGCTTCACAGTGTGGCCATTGGAGACTTTGTTTTCACTCATTCCACTGAAATACTCTTGAGATAAGTAGATACAGCTTGTAGAAATAGGAAGCAACACGCTGAACGTTGGTTGGATTCTTTTGAATAGACTTGCCCGTAGCTGTGGAGGAGTGAGCCGGGCGATGTCTGATTGATCACGTGCCACAGGGACGACAGCGAGTGTGTCATTTGTACACAACAAATGGCTTCGGCTGCACTAAGCTAAGCTCACACACAACCTATGCAGATAGCGCAGTGTTTTCATTTTAACGCGCGCATGCTAAACCTGGCTGATGAACGATTTGCCTCGCAGCTCCCCCGTCCATATTTTATCAAGGCCGACAACGCTCCGTGGCGTCACCAGACTTGGTGTGTATCCAGTGTTCCGCCACAAATCTTCTCCTCAACCCCTCAACAGCTTGGCGACCATAATTAACTTCCGCAGGTCCGGTGAGGTGTCTGTCAGAGACAAATAGAATTGAACAGAAAGATCACACGTATATATTACACAAACAATATCGACTAGAGGGTCACACCTATCACATGCTTGTTCAGGGCAGAAAGGTGCATGCCAAATACAAATACATGTAGTATTTCTCTTTGAAAAACACAATATAGATGCTGTATGTCTTCACATTCAGATAGGAGTATGCTAAAACGGTTAAGCAAAAGCTGCTAAGTATATAAGCATGTTTAATTTGGAGTTGACTGACCTGATCCTTGTCCAAGCCTTTCTTGGACAAGGAATATGCTAGAAACATTCTGTTGTATGCACGCATGCACGTGCATACACACACACACACAAACACACGCACACGCACACACACACACACACACACACACACACACACACACACACACAGAGAGAGAACAGAGACTAGCTTCTGCTCTTCCTCACTCTAACCCTAACCAGACAAACTGAATGTTCTTCTCCAGGCCCCAGGTGACGTCCTGACTTTCTGCGATTGGACAGATCCTGTGTGTGCCTTTTCTTAAAAAGGGATCATTAAATTCCTGACGGTGACCTCTGACCGTCCCTTTAAATCATTAGCCAGGCAACTGATGGTTTCTATTTACACAGGAGATCAGCAGGAGAGAGCAAAAGGCCTTTTAACACAATGCTGTCAGTAGCCGTGATGTGCTGTGTTCATTTGCTAAAGCCTTAAGCTTAAAGTTATTGACGTTGTATGTTATATGTCATATGTTTACTATGAAAGTGAGAGACGTGTGTGTTAACATCATCAAATAAACACTTTATGTGCAAGTCAAGCAGTAGTTTTATCAAGTTGCTTAGATATGGATATGGAGTTAAACTTTGATGTGTCACAGCAATTTACCAAACAAATTAAAACAAATTACTTAACAAAAATGTACATTCACAGTATAAAGAACAGTAGCATTTCCATGATGTATGCTGTTCATGAAACACGGAAATAAAAGTCATTGTGTTCAGCTCTAATTTGCCCCATTCTTTTGTGTATGCAATGCAAGCACATAGTTGCTGGTGTTGGTGCCAGGAAGGGTGTGTACACCTGTGTGTGTGTGTGTGTGTGTGTGTGTGTGTGTGTGTGTTTATATAAAATGAGATAGTTGGAAACTTGCTCCTGTTCGGTAATCTATGACTTAAATCTGGCCGCAGGGCAGAAAGTCCATTTGTCACGTTCACTTTTGTTATCACAAGCCTCTTCAGAGAGAATACACTACAAAGTAAACAGAGGACCTCCGCAGAAAACTGCAGCCTCATATCAAATGAATGACTCGCCTCAGATATGGTGAGAATAGAGAGAGGCTTACCCCTGTGTGTGTGTGTGTGTGTGTGTGTGTGTGTGTGTGTGTGAGTGAGAGTGAGAGAGTGATAGAATACGGGCACACATGTCTGCATGTTGCATGAATATTTGGTGTGAGTTTTTGTGATGTGTGTGTGTGTGTCTGTGTGTGGGATGGAGGAAGGGTGGTGGTGGTGGTGGTGGGGGGGTTAGCTTCTCGGGGGCCCTGCCTCCCCACCTCTGCTTAAATCATGTGTACAAGCTGTTTCCAATAAACTGTTAAATTTGATAAAGAGGTCCAGTATTATATTACAGAGCCCAGAGGGCACTCGGACCTCTGCTCTCATGAATACATTTTGCCTGAAAATAACGCTGCAACTTAAATCGCCGCCAGAGGAAAAAAAAGCTACTGCCCTCCTGGAAATCAAGTCAAGGGGGGTGACACCTGTATAAATGGACAGGCGATGAGATTATAATATATTTATGCTTTCTGGGTTACTGTTAAGGGACTCTACGAGTGCACGTGAGTGGCACGGGAGACTGGTAATGGTGGCAAGTGTGACTGGGAGCACCGCAGCGGGTTGGGGGGAAGGGATGGGGGGGTCAAAGCTGCCTCCTCATGTCGGTACCTTTATTCACAAGGCCCATAGAGACAGCAGTGGCATTTCTTTATAGCTCACTGCAGGGATGAATACCGTTATCGGCATCTAGATACACTGCCAATGCTAATGACAATGTGCGCAAGTTGCGTAGATGTTTACTGGTCTGGCTGTGCTATTTGTCTTTGTTAAGATTAGCCTCCATTTGTGAGATGAATAACGTGAGGGAAAGAAATGTATAGTGTTGTAATTCGTTAGGTATTTTGGGAAAGTCGAGTGTAAAAATACGAATAAAACAAAAGACTAACACAGAAGATCCCTTGAGACCATGTTAGCATGTAAACAGTGTATGCTAATTTAGTCAACAATGCACTGGTCTGATATTGTTGGTCGACAGCTAAGTAGGGACGGTAAATGATGAATGCTCAGTAATTGGAAGAGTTCAGTGGTAAAAAGATTCAAACCCATGACAGTGAGCAATGACAGAGGGCCCTGGGGTAAATTTCAGGCGGTGAGAAAGTGCATCCAACCTGTCTAACATAACAGATCACACCTCGACTCGGTCACTTGCTCAAACCGTGCACTGATATTAACAACGGTCTTTTATGGCAAATGAGCTTCTATTAGTTTCGCTGGTGTTGCATTGCGGTAAAGCTGGTGTAACAATTACGGGTATATTGCAACTACGATATTCTTTGTGGACTATAGTCTACAGCAACAGTGACAAAACAAACATTTTTAGTATAACTAGTCACTGTGCAATTAAAACAAAAACAGGTTTATTAACACTTTCTTTCATGAATGGAAACACATGTGAGGTGCACTGTCTTCTGATGCTGTTCTTAAAGTAGCCTTATTACACAAGTCTCTCCCTTTCAGCATTCGTGTTTGCACCGGCCGGCAGCTGTGGTTAAATGCAGAACGTGTTATTTTTGTGTCAGTAATCCCAGCACCGCCCTGAGAACATAGACGACAACTAAAATTACCTCCCTGCATGTTACATGTTATGTTATGTTGTAATTATGAAGCAGTATATAACACTGTACTGTACAGTAGAGTTCTCATCATATTTTGGTGAAGCAACAATTGTGACTTTGAAAAGTCTGCAATACTATATTGCAGATCATTGGCAGTGGCTCACATTTTAGTTATGCTCTGATAACGTCCCTGTACACAATGATAAGTCAGAGAACAGAAACAGATTAATCTTGGAGAAAAACAACTATTAAGCAGTCACTACGCTTTGAAGTGGGCATGACACGCTCTTCCTTTGGTATGTTGCATTCATTTACCCATCAAGATAGGACAAAAGAACAGAGACACCTGCATCGTCAACAAGTGGCAGACTGCCTTGCAGAGGTTGCATCAGAGATATAAATGAATAATGCAAACGGATAAGAATACAAATTACTCTTCACATCACAACATGTATGATTAAGGATACTTTGGCACATGCAGCATTAAACACAACATTGCTTTTGTTTAGTTAGTTTAGTTTTTTATTTCATATATTTTATCTAAAATCATTGATTTTAATAACATTATTAGGTAACTAATATAATTATGGAGTCATTGCTGAACTCTGAGTAGATCGAAGAGATTTTGTTTGGGGGTGGGGGTGAAAATACAGAATATATATTTAAAAAAATCTAATCGCCTCTCTTATTAAACACGATGTTCATGACAAACACCAGCGAGCGCCACAACATTCAACTTCCCCTCAAGTTAATCTGTGGAAATACAGGCCGGACAAGCGGGATTAGTGACAACCTCAGGCCTCCCTACTATCACTTATATAATTATTGTGCATAGAGGGGGCAGGAGAAAGTAAAAGAAAGACAGAAAGAAAGAAAACAAGCCAAAACAAACAAGAAAGTGCGAGTGACTAGCCGTCAGGAGAGAGAGCGAGAGAGAGAGAGAGAGAGAGAGAGAGAGAGAGAGAGAGAGAGAGAGAGAGAGAGATTGACGTCGGCTGTATAGGAGCGAGGACATTCGTCTATTTTGGGTGGCTGGACTCTCCCTCATTGTTAATTGGAGTCCTCGGCTGTACCCCACTGTCCCATGCTCAGTGGCACCCCCCCCCCCAAGGTGCAGGGAGGTGCACCCCCCCATGCCTCCTCCCCCAAGCCCCTCCCCCTCCCCTCCCGCCTTCAACCTTATTTAGGCCATTAAAGGTTGCGTGGCTTTAAAAAGGGGAAAGTCAAAAGATGCCATTCTTTATGAATGTCTGAGGATATGAATAGGGTGAGTCGCCGCCGTCCCCGAGCTCCTCACGGGAGCTCACCTTTTCAAATATAACAAATGCCTCAATTAAAATCCCTCTCAAAAGCCGTGCTTACTTTTCAATAACAATTGTCTGCCGCTCTTCTTTGTTCAAATTTCTTCTCTCTCTCATTCTTAAGCGACTTAGAGTATCTAGAAAAGTGCTATATAAATATAAGTTATTTATATTATTATTATTATTAGTATTCTATCTCTCTCTTTCTCTCTCAGGGAGGGTGAGAGAGGGCATAGGGAAGAACAATGGAAAAGAGGAAATGAAAAGAGAGGAAATTAAAAGTTGGAGAGTTGGAGTGATGGTCACAGCATGATTTTAAAAGTTTTGAGAACTTGTTTTATTCAGTTCTAGTAATCTAGTAATAAAATCTAGTAATACAATGTGCAACTTGTATTTATGTTTTAGTGAAGTGAAGGAGAGAAAGACAGACGAGAGAGAGAGAGAGAGAGAGAGAGAGAGAGAGAGTGAAGGGGAACAGTGAAGAGGGGAGGATGGGATGTCTGTGGGTTCTAGATGAACCACGCAGAGCCAGCAGATGGCAGAGTAACAACAGTAATATGGCTAGTGCCTCTCTCTCTCTCTCTCTCTCTCTCTCTCTCTCTCTCTCTCTCTCTCTCTTTCTCTCTCCCTCCCTCCCTCTCTCTCTAACTGGGGCCCAGCAGCGGGTCAGTATAGGGAGTCCTCAGTCTACACGCAGACATGCATGTGGATGCATGCACACACATAAACTATCAAATAAATTGCACATAAGGCATACACACACACACACACACACACACACCTGCACACACACACACACACACACGCACACACCTGCACACACACACACACACACGCACACACCTGCACACACACACACACACACTCTAAAGCAAGACGAAAGGTACTGCACACCGCGGTTCCAAACTTCCTCAGCCTTCAGACGTCATGCTATATGTGTGCTTTTACCAGGTGCCTCTTCACTCTCGGGCCTGTGGGTGCATTTCAGCCAAGTGAGAGAATGTTCATGTTGCTTATTTTTTAGCTGCTGTCTTCGACTGTTTGCTACTGATAAGGGAGCCAAAACAACCTGCAGAGCTGACCAGTGAGGCCTTCGCCAGTAGGTTTGCGGGTGGCGTGCCTTATGCGAGTTAAAACTCTAATGGTTACAAGACAGTTTGTCGCCATTTGAGGCTCAAAGGGAAATGAAGCTAATGCTGAATAATACCTTCTCATGCCATCATTAGCATCTAAATAGTGAAAAGCATTATAGATGGAAGATGGCTGGCTTTAATAAAAGACCACTTAAAGACAGCAAAAAAAAACAAAAAAACAGCAAACAAGTAAATCCAAAAAACATGGGGTTGCTTGCAAGTCCCAAGTCCCGTGGACATTATCAGCATCTGAACTGTATAGCAGCAAAGATTAACTGCCTCACTTTGTTTAGCTTAGCTTAATCTTGGCTGTGTTTGATTAAGCTCTAAACCAGAGACAGGCTTTTTCCATTCAGTAATATTGACTAATTAATAATTATGTCAATCCCTTGTCTTCCAGGTTTTGGTTATGCTTCCCCGTAATGATTGTGGCTGTGGTCTTTCAATGAAGGCAGGCAACATGCACAACAATTCTGTTTACTGGCCTTATAAATGTGCCTTTCCACATGCACATATGGACAAATAAATTACACTCAACTAAATGGTGGTTTATGTGCGACATGGATTGGAATCAGAGTGCAGAGTTAAGCAACTTAAACAGCCACCCTCTCTGACACAAACAAGCCTTTCTGCATATAGGTTCTGTTTCAGAAGCGTGCCAACTACTTCACATGTGCTGTGGGAGATCTAGCGGTGTATGTCTGCCTCCACTAGCCTAAACCAATAATGTATTCTATCTATATCTTCACTCACAGTAATGCCATATAGGGCACAGACATCATCTTCTGCCTTTTGGGCTTTTATGCCTGTGACTCTGAGCAGATCGTCGCCATCAAGAGTGTCTCTTGACAATTTCCAAAATACGATGTAATGGTTTGTTTATGATTATTTTTTTCTGTTGAGTTCGTCCCATTTCTACTGACTGATGTTTGCGGAAGACTACACAAGCTGGACGGTGAAGCCCCTGGTGACTGCGTAATCCTTATATATCTGCCATAGCAGTAAATCTCTCTGACTCCAATAAAATATGTTGCATCTTCTGTATGAATCATAGGACATGGCAGGGTTCCATGTCTGACCTGTGTTAGCTGCAGGCTCTAAATACTGTACTGCAGGAGGATACACACATGCAGTACAGAACATTTCTTGAATACATTCCTCACAATCAACAAATACAAGATATATTTTTAATGCCATTTCTGCCTTACTCATTTAATTTTGTTTGACCTACATTACTTTATTTTATTTAGAAGTACACTCCGGTGGATTCCATATGATTAGGAATGTAAATGCTTTAAAATAATGTATCAATTGGGATTTAAAAAAGAGAATGTATTTAATTATTACATTTTTGAAAACCTCAGAAAACATGCATGATAAAAGCATGATAAATGAATACATATTTATTCTCAAACAATTAAATATTTATATTTTAATAGACTTTAGATCTGTCCATACTGTAACCATACTGTAGTATGCTATAGGCTACAATATATGAGCAATCGCATTCAATTTGCACAAACTCACACATATTTTGTAGTAACATATAATTATTTTTCGTATCGTAAGTTGCCACCATCACTGGCCTGACATTATCTGATACTGTGAGCTGAAATTGCATTTTTCCTCACCACTTTTCACCCCAGGTCGCAAGGCATGTTGAAACTCGCCTCTGTTTAAAGATGGCGAGAATGTTTGGGTGTCTCAACCCTTTCAAATTAAACTGATGGCATCCGAGGGAGGCCTATCAAAAATGATTAAAAGGGGTGCAAGACAGCGCGTGTGAGGACGGAGTGTCAAGGCAAGTCAGCACTGGTTGGCCAACCTGCACAGAAAGTTGGGGAGCTTCTTAGCATTTCAGCGCATAGCAACCTGATTAGCCTCAAGCCCTGATCTTAACGCGGCCAGTCCAAAACCACAGCACTCTCCTTCTCTTAGTGTTTCTCTCTCTCTCTCTCTCTCTCTCTCTCTCTCTCTCCCTCTCTCTCTCTCTCTCTCCCTCTCTCTCTCTCTCTCTGCTGCACATCTCTCATCTCGCTCAC
>JAODUE010000013.1:596021-609722 GCA_027564755.1 Amblyopsis hoosieri
CTGTAATGGAAAATGGCACAAATGCCCCTTGTGGAAAGCGGCACACGTTACACACAACATCATACAACGCATGACAACGAATGAATGACATATCCTAGCCTTTGCTATGTGTTTTCAGTTTGTGGTGGGCAGAACTTCTGATGGAAGCAAAAGGTTATTTTGTTTTGATCGACAAGCTTTCTTTAGAATGATTTACTTAGAAACCTTTATTTTACCTAGGCTATTGAATGGGTCACCAAAACAATAGCCCTCCCTAATTTCCCGAGCAGGAGCTGCCACTGGAGCCAGGGCTATGCAGAAGTACCAGATTGTTTATACGCACATAGAACGATAAACTAGCAGAATGCACGTAGATATTTGGTGAATTGGACAAAAGAAAGTGTATTAGCATATACAGTTAGCTAGCAATAGCTGACTATACCTTTAACATGAGAATCTTGCAGTAGCACGCTTAGCGCGGCGTGACTGCTATTTCACGGTGCGAGTCAATGGCGTCTGCTGTTGAGGAACGCATCTAGGACTTGGGTTCCCCTTTAGGACATCATCACCTTGGCCGGTCCTCAGGAGGCCCCTCCCTTTCCCCGTGGGGCCAGTACTTCTTGCTAGTGCTAATTCATTACGAGGGCAGCGTGGCCGCAGTAGAGATAGGGCCCAGAGCCTTTTCATACAGTACTCTCCCAGACAGGTTACCTCCCCTCATGACAATGGCACCCCCCCCACCCACCCCGGCTCGCAGACGTCGATGTAAGCGATTTAGCAGCCGTGCTTTTAGCTTACATGCACACCCGGACCGTATACCATATAGCTGCAGCCAATCTGATAATCCAATATGCTGATCCACAGAAACTGCCTAAAGCTAGTTTGTTTTACAGTGTTACAAAACAATGTTTTTTAAGTGTACCTTCATATTTCCAAAATAATTCCACTGTCTGCAATGCGTCTATAGAACAAGAGACCATTAGCCATAGGCTTACAGTATATAGCAGTAGGCAGTACTGTACATATGAAAAGGTTACTGCCATATGATAACATTGCACATGGCCTTCCTACTCAGTAGAAAGTGGTATCAAAGTAAAACAGGGGAAGCCAGCAGATGGAAAATAATACGACCACATTTAATGAAAGGTTAAATTTTCATTTACTCACTATTGACTGTGCTGAAAGGGCCATTATTTATTGTATTGGCATGATGTGGCCCATTAGTGCTGTATTGGAATTGGTTTGGTTTTTTTCACTCTATCTCTCTCACTGGCTTTCTCACTGTCGTGCGATTGCTCCAAGCTAAAGCACCAAACGTGTGTGTGTGTGCGAGTCTGTGTGTGTTACATGCATATCATTTTGTGTGCGCGGGTGTACGTGCATGTTTATCACAGTGTATTGTATATATCCCAAAAAAACACAACGTAACCACGCGTCTTTTCAATCCATGTGCACTTCCACACATCGATCTGTTGTTCTCCCAGTCTCGCCGACACATCAATGACAATCTAATTCCGTTCAACGGATTTTATCGCCCCTCGTCACCGCAAAGTGACAAGACACATTGCGGCCGCGCCTAACTCAATAAGGGGATGCTCGACTCAATCCAGATCAAGTCACTGCAGACCGCTGCGTGGGCTACACCCAGCACATTCATTTAGAGAGGCCTTCTAATTGGCCTTGGTGGACGGACGGCAAGAGACGATGGCCTCACCTTGTTTCTTCACAGCTCTCCGTAGTTCAGGCAAGCCATTGCTGATGTTATGAGAAAACATCTACATAATTCCCGCTCGAGGGTAGATTCAACACATCAGGTAAAATAGTTATAAGGCCATATTGTTCTTGTAATATCCTTGTGAATGTTTACTTATAAAAGGTAAAATCAATACGTGTCTTTTCAGGTGTTGATTATTAGCTTTCAGGCTACCACATTAGCATCATGACTTTAGCTGACGTGATTAGCAATACCTCCAATAACTGCATGAAAGCTTGTGAAATATAAATTCTAATAATGTACGGTGCGTATGTTAGCGAGCACAGTGTAAAATTGAGCGCAGCCAGACTGCAGATAGTGCACGCTGTGCCATCGCATTTTACGTTGGATGTACTAAATTTGCGGCTGATCACGTAATCGCCACTTGGCACCGCCCTCTAAACTTGGAGTAGACACGGCGAGTAGTCTATATTCCATATTGGGTGACTATAACATTTTAATAGAAAATAAGTGGAATAAACATTTATTTCAACACCACACAAGCAATCAAATCCTTCAGCACGTATATCCAGACCTCTGTCTTCGTCTTGCTCGGATGATTTTTGCCGTTGCTTTTGCTCTGTTCAAAGAAACCCTGTAACTGGAATAACACCTGCTTTTCAGAGGCGGAGAATGTTCACCGCAAAACGACTTGCGCTTGCATCACAGTCTTCATACATTCAACGGAATAGGTAATCAGACTCTCCTTTATACGCATCTCCTCCCATTTATTTGCGCAACACTCCCAATCTCCCCATGACCATCCCGTGAATGCATATGCATGAATAGGAAAGCGCAACTTGCGATCCTGTGTTCCTTCAGAAGGCAGAATAGCATGTTAGCCATGAGCGTGCTGTTTGTACGTACAATGCCATGTTTTTAGGCGCAAAGTGCAATGAAATTACGCCTTAAACGGGCGCTAACATGTTAGTACATGAGGCCCATAGTATGTTTGGCCTCATGTAGCCTATGTAGGCTACAGTATGTTAAAGGGTACCTTGGCATTGGCACCAAGACCTCATGCACTGCATATTCCTAAGCATTTCCTCCTTGTAAAGGTTAAATGAATGTGCTGTATGCACGGCACCAGATGGCTGTGGACTATCCTGGCACCAGCAGACAGACTGTGTGAGCCACACAAATAACACATGCACAACGCATGCCAAGAAAACACATACTGGTCATTGTGAGAGGAGCAGGGCAGTGCCACTGTGAATGCCATCTGGCCAAAGTAGGGTCAAGGCTACACCTGCCGGAAATGTGACTGGAGACAGCAGCATCACATGCAGGGAACTGTAGACTGTTGGGCTGTTTTGTGAAAAAACATTGCAGTTATTTGTGTTTTAAATATCAGCTTCATTTTAGATTAATGTATTATATTGTTTTACAAACATGTAGCATTCTGCTAATCTACTAATCAGCAGCCCAGTTTCATAATTCACAACACACCATTCGACTCCATTATTTTCCCTTTCGACACCCTCCCCCTCCTGATCTCTACGTAAACAGCGTGAGGCTTTACTGCCTCGTATTCTGTCTATGGGCTCCCTGTGCCAACATCCTCCACCAACGCCCCGACACTCTCACAGGCTGTAAACATCTGGGCGAGGCCTTTCATCTGGTCAATGTGGCGAGGGGCAACCGAGGGGACCCAGGGGCTCTGGATTAACGCCACATTCGCTCCCTGACAGCTCTCGGTTTCAAGTCCTGCCGCTGTGTCAAGCTGTGGAGGAGAAAGAATAGAGAGAGAGAGAGAGAGAGAGAGAGAGGGGGGTAAAAAAAACAATAATAAAACACCACATGCGTGTTGTACTATATAGGAATGTGATGGTGGTAGACCCTAATATGGGCCTAAACCTGATTTGAGTGTGGTCAAACTTAAAAAAAAAAAACTTACTTAGCAGTGCATATTGTATACTGTAGATGTAGGTTGAGTTTATGTAATGTTTATACATTTTATTCAAAACATGCTGTATATAATTATGCCTGGACATCTTATTAGATATCATATGTCCTTACGTCCTTATATCATTAGTGCCAACATTAAGAGGAGGTCCAATTACTTATGACGCATTACATTGTTTCAGATCATGTACGTCAAAGCAAACCTGAAACAAACCACATAACAAAACAAATATCAGATGGAAGATAGGTAAAGGCACAAGATCCCACAAAGTGATTTTCTTTTTTGTATCAGCGTGTGTCTTGAGTTGGGATGAACTGCAGTTCAACGACATTAATATTTAAAAGAATCTGAGCAACCGGTGCCAACCTCATCCGTTATTCCTGAAAGTCTCTGGGTGTTTGGCACAAGGCTTGCATCCAGCCCCCACTGGATTGTGTACTGATTGTCTGTGTGATGAGTCTGTGCCTGTGTAGAGACCCTCATGTGTATAGGTACACAGATTGGGGCGTATTCTATGTGGCTGGGGATGGACAGAGTGGGGGGAAAAAAAATGAATGGCGCTCTATCACCGGAGTTAATTGCGGCTGTGGCCGGCCCAGGCCAACACTTTTGAGCGTCATTATTTGAGATGGGAGGCGACCGCGTAGCATTGCTGTCGCCACCTGGGAACCCGTTGCCTTTTCCTCAATATTATCAGTGTGAAATGATGTGCCTGTGTGTGTGTGTGTAGTGGTTTATGACACACACACACACACATACTGTACACGCATGCACACCAAAACACCATTCCCCCGACCCCTCCCCCCAAAAAAAAACAACTCTCACACATAAAATAGGTTACGCCAGACACACACACTGTACAGTACCTGAAAATGATTTGAGGGACATTGGGGAGTTTGACCAAGTCTACAAGCCCTCCCACCCACCCCTACCCTCACCCTCCATGACCCGCTTTTCCATGGCCGCTAATGCATCCCCGACCCCTGCCAAGGCACGGGCTCTGTAGCACGTTGGAGCAAATCAAGCACTGACCTGAAGCAGTTCCCCGCTGTAGAACATTATATTCTCATCCGGGTGGCGTGCGGGCTGTAAAGAACACTCTGTTTGCCATGAAACATGGCTTTGCTTATGCACTCTGCTGTGCGCCCGCGTGCAGCCCACGACGCTCGTACATCACGTCTTGTCGCTCGCTTTATCGAGAGAGAAAACAAAGGGTTGAGCTGCTCGGAATCATTATTTCTGGGGACGATTTTTCAAAACAGCACCAAAAGCCTCCCTGTTGGGGTTGTGGGGTGGCCGAGGAGAAGAGGACGGGCGATAAAATTGATGAATGGCAAATTGACGGGTTTGGTTCCTGTGTTCAGGAGAAAAATGAGACAGATGTACATAAGTTGTATGCTTTGCAAGTTTGGGGAAGTTACTTATGAGTGATTTTTCTACAAAGAGAATGGCCTCTGTGTCTATGTTTTATTAATAATAACACTTTATTATTATTATTATTACTATTATTATTATTGTTGTTATTAGTAGTTGTTGTAGTAGTAGTATTCATATGATTAGTAGTAGTCTAAGTTGTTTATTACAGCAATATATTGTCAATATATTCTGATGTCAGTTTGTTCAAGCAGGTGTACGTATATAAATCAAGCAGCTTAAATTTTTTAATCTTGCATTATTTTCCTTGTCAATACAAGACCTCTGACTTTAATAATGAGCCACTCAACAATGCGTTCAGTAGATTGATCTGTGAAAGAAACACAATCACCAACAGCCGCTAATGAGTTCCCATTTATCTCAGAGAGGGAGGGAGAGAGAGAGAGAGAGAGAGAGAGAGAGAGAGAGAGAGAGAGAGTCGCATCTCATTTCACCAATTCACCCCTTCTGTTCTCGCTCTCTCACTCCCTCTGAAATCTCCTGCGATGCCTCTTGTTCAACCCGTACTTCTTCAGTCTTTCCACACACGGCGTCGTTCTATCTCTCTTCCTCTATCTGGACCTGTGTCTCTCCTTTGCTTCCGCTGTGTGTTTTTTCTCCGTTGCTTTTCTCTCCCCGCCTTTCTTTCTATTTGTCTCCAATTCCCTCCTCCCTCCACAAGGACACAGGTGACTGAACCCATGACTGGCCTGGCGTCAGAGGATGATGCATCGGGGGGCCAAACCCCCCCAACCCCCTCCTCCCACCCCACCCACCGTGGATGACAAATCCAGCCGACGCCCGGGCCAAGAAGAGACATATTGATTTTTCAATGATTAATAAGTGGAAAATAATTGTGTTTCATTAAGATGGATGGAGTTTCATTTAGTCCTGTCTCCTCTTCTTCACTTCAGCGCCGGGCAGGCAATCAAATCTGCCGCTACCGTAGCCTGTTAGCCTGCTATGGCAACAAGGCCCGCCACCCATGTCTGGTGGTGCGTGTGAGCGTGTGTGTGTGTGCGCGCGCGCGTTGCTACAGCTACACTACTGAGAGAGGGGTAGCGATGTTAACAGAAGATGAGCACTCATCTCTCATGGGCTACACATTACTGGTATAGCAATTGCAGGACAAAACTGCACAGACCCTGCGCCCTAGATAATGATTTAGCCCGTGCATACATTCGGAGTGCGGGCCCGTAAACCTGTCACTTCCAACCACGTGAAACATTGGACAGTGGAGGGCATTATGCCGACGTCTGTGAGACAGAAGGGCAGAAATATGAAGTGACATGGGCGCACACGGGCAAACAATACCTAATAAATTGATGTGAACACCTTACGGAGACAGACACACAAGCGTAAATTCCACTCATGTGAGTCAGGCCTGCCCACATTTGACATACATCTGGATGTACAGGATTGCTGAACAGCAACGAAACAAACTGACACAATATTAGGAACATACTCTATCCACTTGAACAAAGTATACACTATAATACGCCAAACACGTCCGTTGAAATCAACATGGGATCAAACAGGCAGACCCTGGTGTTTTAAACGAAGACTTGTGGCGTGTGTGTGTGTGTGTGGGGGGTGTCGGGGTGGGTGGTGGTTGGGGGGGTGGGGGTGGCTATCTAGCAGCACCACGGCCCTCCCACCCACTGTGTATCACTTTAATGTTTCTATAATGACATCCCCTCCAAGTTTGTGTCATGGGCCATCAACAATCATAATTGTAAAGTGAGTCATTGACTGATGTTGTCACCAGTGCCACTGTCAAAAGAAACTGATAAAGAGGGAGGTGGAAATAAAAAAAAAGTGTGCGAGAGAGAGAGAGAGAGAGAGAGAGAGAGAGAGAGAGAGAGTATACCTTTTTAATGAATATATCAATAACCGGTGACAGGTGAAAGAGTAGCAGTGACGAAATTTCAAATAATCGCTAACACCTCCTCTAGACGCCTTCATTTGTTTTGCCACAGGATGGGGTGGGGCAGGGGAGTGGGGGGGAACTAACTCAATTAACTGCTCACACACAGCACAGTTCTTTAACATACATGACAGTGACTAAATAAGCCACTTTTTCAAATGGAAACTTCTTTACTTGCTGCTCTGATTTGATCTTCAGAATATTCTGGAACTGCGCATCCTCAATTAGATGTTCTTCTTTCTTTACTTCCAATCCTGTTAAAATCGTGTTTATTTATCTGCCTGTCTGTTTGCCGTTATACAAGATGCTGCTGTAAGTCTTATGTTTATAACCTAATTAATACATACTGTACTTAGATAATTCCTCCCTTGTTTTGGTTGGGAGACACTACACTGTTGGTGTCTCCCAGTAAAGGACTGCGTTTGCACATATCAATGACACAATACGCAGGCAACCCCCCCCCCCCCCTTGCTTTCCCCACCAAAAATGTGCCCAAATTGTTCCGTGCCAATGTAGTTTCTCTTTTGTGTCTGCTCATAATCACCTGCCCACTTCACAGTGGAACGCCGGCGATACATCACCCAAGTGAGGTCCGGCCTGGCCTGTGATCCATCACCCAGTGTCTATTCTAACAGCAAAGGTAATGAGAAGAACCCATGTAACATTGATAGGACTTGTCCTGTGACAATGCACAGACAATGGTATTGATGGCATTAGACGTTAACACTAACCTATGTACTAGATTATACATACACATTTGTGTACAGTATGTGCTGGTTCTGCTAAATGTATGTGTCCGTTTATCTGTGCACATGTCCGTGCGTAAGTATACGGAATGGGTGTGTGCTGGTGTTCTGTCGATCTGTCCTACCTTGTCAGATTATCCTACCGTAGCACAACATGACAGTTATAGTCTGTCGATCTGTCCTACTTGACAGATTATCCTACCATAGCAGTTAACTGAATATATACCAATCTTAAGTTGTAGTGAAAACAACTTGTTTTGTGGTACCAGGCTGAAATTGAGGAATTTATTATTTGAAGGGACAAGATATATATGCTAACAGGCGAGCGAGCGCTAGCGTATGCGTATCTGTATCTGTAACAGGCCTCCGTGAAAAAATGTATGACAGTTGGCACAATATATTTTAATGTATTAATAAAAAGGCATAGGCCTATATAATATTGTATAGGCCATATAGGATATATATTGTATTAAATTATACAAGTAAAACAATAATCCATGTAAATTAGTCAAAAGCATGCAATATAACAGTGCTAGCAAGAAAGCCAAACACGGTAGAAATCTAGCTATCAGGGTAGCTAGATTTGTACCGTGAAAATTACTCAAGAATGACAAAAAATGACTCAATATTGATGTACGCATGCGCAGTATGACGAGGTAGGACAATCTGACGGGTCGGATAAAATGTCAGAACACCGGCACAAGAAAGGGCGAGTCTGGGTGCAACAGAGGGCCGTCATCCTCTTCCTCTTACACCTGTCATTGTCAAGACGTCTGGGGAACATAAACCTGGCCAAAATGCAATTAAAGGGCCACTGTGGTCCTCCATTGTCAAATCATGCCAGGGCTACCGCTCCCCGCCTGCCGCATTAATAGGGTTTCAATTGCCAGCGCCCGCCCCTTAATGGCTGATTTATTTCATTTTAATACCCTTGTCAAAAGGTAAGGCTTTGACTGTGGGTCGCATAATAAGGGCCCATTCACCTCTCTCCAGTGGGAATGCTCGGCTCTAAAGATCTCCATTTGATATGTGGCCCACTATCCTTCTGAGACAGAAATGGGGTTCGGGGGAGGGTGGAGGTGGAGGGTGTAGACTCCTTGTGGGAGAAATACACACTTTACCACTTTACACACTTGATAATGTTCATAAGCCATCCCCTGATTTTTATTCAAATTAATTTGGGGGAATACAGCAGTATTATATTAATGATGGCGTAAAACAAAAAACATATTAATACACATTAGATCTGTTGTTCATCTTAATTTGGTTACTTGGAATTTATTTATGTTCAGCTGAACTAAAATAGATAACAATGTACTGAGATAATGTATTGAATAAAGGACATTTGTTCCATGACTTGGGTAAAGGCAACAAGAAAACTTAACAAAGCTAATGTCACCAACAACAAACTGACTTTTTACAGTACTGTACATTAAATTACAGTGTAGCACAAACGTAAATGAACTAGCAGTTAATTTGCATAAATGCCTTTGTCTGTCTCTATCTTGGTGCTTCTTTAAGTGTAGGACAATGGCATCTATGTTCCCAAGAGGAACTCAATTGACTGGAACCTTTATCATTTAACACACTATTAATCGACTAATGTGCATCACACATCGCGTTGCAGCATAGGTATAGATTAGGACCATGGGGCCTTATCTGGGAGGATTATGGGAAATTAGCTGAAGCGGTAACAAAATAGAGATGTGTCTGCCTTTCCTCAGAAACAATCGTCTGTGGTGGAGCGGATGTTGCCATTTAAGATTATTTACATAAAGACGATTATTCTAATCACTTCATTTTGGTATTATGAGACAACTGCTGTGTTAAGCTATATGTTTCCATTTCCCCAGACAAGTATGCAGACGAGACTTCATCAATATCATTACTCACCGCATTGTTCCACTCAAACAATGCCTGTGTGATTAATGAATAGGAGACACAGTACAACTATAATTGTCACAAATGAATTACTCATGCTAAGCAGGCCTCAATTGCAAAATATATAATTTAAATGATGGGTACTGTATCGACGGAGGCGCAATAATAGACACAAACGCATAAAGAATTTATATCTACTCCATTCAAGAAGAGATATTAATGTAAAGGATGCACATTAGTAAAACATTTTTCAAAATAGCACTGCAATTGTTAAGCTATGTCCATGTAATTGCATCATGTATGGCTAAAACACACACACACCCACACACTCACACGCACACACACACACAAAAACGCACGCACGCACACACATACAAATGCCTTTAGTACATTTCAAACACATGCTGTTTACACTGTGTGGCCCTCCAACTGTGAGGTGCAGTTGTGGATGCAGTCATTAGCATTTTAATTTAAATATCTTTGTTGGTATGACGATGAAAGGCGTTTCTCTGGATTCATTTTGTACAAAAATATGTACTGCGTAATATAATGCCAATATCATCACGCCAAATAAAAAACATGATTGCATCACCCATCTCTTTGTAAACTATGATGGGGGTAAATAATAATCAATAAAATCTTTATTTTAAATATGCTGCTCTAGGTGTCAAATTAAGTATATCCTGATTACGGAGGTGGGATCCATCTGTGCTCACTCTTCATTCTGGGCTAATGGCCCTAATTACCTTTCTGTCTATGGACTAATCCTTCATTCATCAATCGATTGATTTTCCTGTCTTCATTACAACAAGGCTGAGATTGTGTAGCTGGCTTGAGAGGAAAGATGTCCAATCTTTAGCAAGAAGTTATATTACGACTGCTGACGAGCTGAAGACATCTATTTATGTATACAATGTCATGACCAGTTTTTAGTCATTTACAGTTTACATTACACTAAGTTACAAGTAAGTGATATCCAATGCACCTTTTGTCAAATTCAGCAAATATCTCTCTGTGGTCTGCTATCTGAAAATAATCTGATGTTCCTACAAAGCCCTGTCTCTGTACATGGGAACAGAAATAATGTGGTGCAGACCTAACCACACAACACTTCTCCTTCATTTGCAATGTGTGTCAAATGTAGGGGGTGGAGAATTTGAGGGAGCATTTTCATTTCACAGAATATGGCAGTTTGTATCTAATTTTAGAGCTCTCATGTAGCTAACAAAGCTAATATATCCTAGCTAAATTGTATCAGAAATGTTTAAAAATAAATAAGGCAAGGCACTTCTTGGCAGTGACCATATTTATTTATATTTACACAATTCCATAAAACAGATAGCTTCCCATCATGCTCCACCCAATAATATTACCATGCCATGCCATTCACGGTTCACAGCAGAAAATGTGAGTAACCTTTGTCAATATCACTTTTTTTTTGTCATTGTGAAAATAACCTGATGGTATTATCGGAAAACCATTAACATTCCGACACTATCCATAGTGGCAGTATCGTACATGGTATTTAGGATATAGTATGCAAGACACTTGGAACACATGCTGACTGAAATAAACGCTATCTTAAATATGCTCGCCTTGCCCTCTGGATACATGTATCCCATATTTATTTTTATCCTCATTTTCTTTTATTTCCCTATCACTGTCTCTTTGCAGAGGTATATGGGTTTACAGTAATGCTGAATGGCGATGGCATGCATTGTCTACATTTGACAGTACCTCAATAGATAATCTCTGAGTGTCTTGGATTTCCTTCTATCTATTAACTATAATAGCACATATATTTAGTGCTTTCTAACTTTGCCATGGGCTTCTGTCACCCTAACAAAGAGCTGAACGTGGTCGCATGTTGAAAGGAATGGAACAGCATGCGTTTATGAGAAGTGAAAAGCATTTTGTTTGCGTTAAAGGAAGATTATTTGTAATTTTTGTCAAAGTCCTTCAGTGTTTCAAATGCAGAAAAATATAAAGACAAACAGATAAACCACAATACAGTAGATACTAATGAATGGAGTTGACTAGATTAAGTTACACCATTTATTTTACATGATCATTCAAGTCTAGCAGTACAGTAAGCCTACACAGCTGCAGGCTCTGTACATTGAAATGCAAACATAGTGGTGCAGGCTGCACCACACGTCACTATCCTAGCCTTGGCAATGTGTGTACAATTGTGTGTACAACCCTATGGCATGCATTGAAGGGTGAGGTGTTTTTATTTTGACTGAGTTCAAATATCAACAATCTTTCACCAGCATTGCTGACTCTTTGCTTGACATCTTTAAGTCAGTTGCTGAGGGAGAAACCCTGTGTGCCTTAGGACAGTAAAACTGTGTATTGCATATCATGGTAAAATACACTATATTGCCAAAAGTATTGGGACACCCCTCCAAATCATTTAATTAAAGTGTTCCAATCACTTCCATGGCCACATGTGTATAAAATCAAGCACCTACAGTAGATCAAGCACCTTCATGCTCCCAACTTTGTGGAAACAGTTTGGTTATGGCCCTTTCCTGTGCAGCAGTGCACAAAGCAAGGTCCATGAAGACATGGATGAGCGAGCTTGGTGTTGAGGAACTTGACCTCAACACCTTTGGGATGAATTAGAGTGGAGACTGCGAGCCAGGCCTTCTCATAAACATACTCCTAAACCTTGTGGACAGCCTTCCCAGAAGAGTTGAAGCTGTTATAGCTGCAAAGAGTGTGCTCCATATTAAACTCGGATTAAAAATGGGATATCATTAACCTTCATGTGCATGTAAAGGCAGGCGTCCCAAAACCTTTGGCAATATAGTGTATGTTATTGGTAAAGATTTTCATAGTTAACCGCTTCTATATCTTACACAGTATTATTTGTTTACAATGTATGTATATTGTCATTTGTTACAATGTTACAACATAATATTTTAATATTATTGTATTGACGGTTAATTTACTTTTACTGTAATAATATAAATAGTAACAGCGTTTTTATTTCTGTCATATATCTGCCATGCAGGCAGACTCCAACCTGCTTTAGTTGCAGCAGTTAATATGTTGATACAAAAATGAGCTAAATATATGTCACTCACAAACTTTCTTATAAGTTATGTCAACTTCAAAATACAATAACAGTTCATACGATGGACAATTTAGCCTTGTGATATTGTCTTGACAATCACACTTTAAAAACAAGTAACCCTGCTTTTTACGACTAGTCAGCTATTGCAAGCTAATGAGCTTTTTGTCAAATTCACCAATATTTCCTTGCACTTCACTATCTTATCATTCTTTGTGCATGCTGAAAAATATATGGTACTACTACACAGCCCCGGCTCTAGAAATAGGAACATAAACAAAGTGGCTGCTGGTCGCTCGACTGCATGGCTTTGCAATGTGTTTCAATGTGTGGGGCAGCGCTTCAGAGGGAGTTTGTTTGGATTTGAGTGAGAGGTCAGCAAGTGTTCTCGAGAATGACTAAAATACCTTTAAACCTGGCTAAGGCCAAGTTTGTGTTCAACTTGTTTCAGTATACAGTACCACCTTTCTTTGTATGCTAATACCCATTGTGGTAGATGATTAGTGGCAAGGGTTTACAGTAGAGACGTTTCCTAATCAACATTCACTCATAGGGTTATGCGACGGGTCTGGAAGCAATTACGTTGACACATTTACATGCACGTGGGCTAGTGCACGCACTTGATGGCACGTGCACACACACACACACACACACACACACACACACACACACACACACACACAGTTAGGAACACATCAATTACCAGGGCCAGCATTTTACATGTAATCTTCTTATTGGGCTCTTGTTAATGTGAACCACTTCCTTCCCCTGCAGTTTATTTTGCTTTGGTGCTGCGGCCTCTGTTCACAATGAGTGTTCGACAGCCAGACCATCCATAACGGCCACAGGAAGACAGAGCGACAGATTACCACAGGGCTAATAAAGCAACAAGCTTCTCCAAGAGCATCATTGCCATAGGGCTTATGCATTGTTGTCAGTTGATGTGTGGTTTCATCAAACACAGTTCATTACATTGTTTCATTGAAAATGTTGGACATGGCTGACAATATTATTATA
>JAODUE010000013.1:615090-624616 GCA_027564755.1 Amblyopsis hoosieri
TTTCTCCCTTTTGTCAGCTCTGTTGCCTTTATTAAACTCGACACACATGCAGTCAACAAAACAGCCAGTTCTGAAGTCCAGTGTTCTAAAACACATAAGGAATATATATCACTAATTTGCTGTGTTGACGCAAGCTATCCAGACAAAAGCAACTTCTTGTTTAAAAAGAGCATGTTTTTCTGTGGAGAATAATTTAGAGGAATTATTCATACTTTATAACATGTTTCTAGTTACGAAATACGAACATTATGTGAAATAGTGAACTGTTTTAAGGACGAGAGGGAGAAAATATAAATATCAAGTTTCTTTGGAAATCATCCTGTGCATAAGATTTTAATGGAATTCCTGCTTTTTAAGAGGTGAAAGGTGTGAGAATGAGAAAGGGGGTCGGGTTAGAATGTGGTTTGAATGGGGGGCAGGGCTGGAAATTGCATGTAAGAAAGGCTCTGAGCCAGAACTCGGCTCGGTGTAAAATGCAAGCATATGATATCCTTGGAAGCTAAGCCATCTTTATATCACTTTTGTATCCGTCCTCGGCTCAGGGAAGAGAGAGAGAGAGAGAAAAATTAAAATTAAAATAAAAACACTGGCCTTAAGGCCTCAAGTTGCCTGTGACAGCTACAGTCCTCGGAGCGTGTCTGTTGAACGTCATACCTTTATATACCAAGAGATGGCAGTATTTCACAGAATATGTGACGGTGGGGGAAGAAGGAAGGGGAGTCAATGAAGAGGGGGTCTATCAGGGGCTGCAACGCTGGTTTACAACTCCTCGAGTTTGAATGAGAGAAAAAAAAAACGAGTCTTATGAGAACTTGCGAGGGAATATCCGATGAGCGTATAGTCATCTCATTCCCTGTCACATCTCTATAGATCTCTTTAATATTTACACCCCCCTCCCCCCCCCCGCCACCATCCTGCTTGACTGAATAATGCCACTGGCCTTCAGTTCTATTGTGTGTTTAAACGTAAGAGAATGAGTTGTAAATGTTGATGAAGTAATGCGCCGTGCGGGAGACATTTTATTTGTTTAAACAGATGGAGTCATTTTGAGCTAGCGAGGTTTACTGTCGTGGCTTCACAGATGATGTTATAGTGCTCATTGCTGTTAGCCGCAGAGGAACAACAATGTGTACAAGGCCGTTGTGGTTGCTTTATTATACTATTTCTATCAGCAATAAGACGAATACTTGTTTAATTAAATTACTTTAAAAATATATTTTTATGAATATGAATATGAGTTTTCAATTTTATAACCTCTCAAAATAAGAGAACAGGCTTTCTTGTTATTTGGCACCACGCCACAATCTAGCGGCACACGTCTTTTTGCCCTTGAATGTGCTGTTTGTGAACCGTGCATTGAGAGACAGCTGCTCAAAAAGTTGGACCAAATGTTTCATCATCTGTCACGATGGAAAGGCAGGGTCAGGAAATACGAATATATCGCTACTTTCTCTCTCACACAGAAAACGATATATTTATTTTATTTCAGGTAACTTCTCATCTTTTTTTCTTTCTCATTCCTTTACTTTGTTTCTATTTATCTGTTGCTCAGCTGTCTTCCCTCTCCCCCTCCATCTCTCTCTAGATCTCCCTCTCTCTCTCTCTAACTCTCTCTCTCTCACACACACACACACACACACACACACGCACACACACACTTGCAATGATCACAGTCCAATCGTCCCAGTGAGTCAACTGCTGCTTTCGAGTCCCGTCAGTCAGTGTACATGACACACGTGCACTCACGCAATTGCATACACGCACACACGCGGGTACAGTCGCATGCACTCACGCATTAATGCACGCATGCACGCACACATACACGGGTTCAGTGTACACAAGAAGATGAAGGGATGAGCAAATCTATTAGTAGACTAGTAATAAAAGAGTGGCGAAAATGTCCATGGCTTTTTTTTTTGCCTCTTTTGATAAGGGGGAAGAAAGGATCTCCCACAAAGAGCCTGAAAGCGAAAGAAAAAAAAAAAAAAAAAAAATAACTGTTGGGGGAAAAAAGCTTCCGGGGCTAGCCTTGTTTTGAATGGCTGGGAAGCCACTGAGGTAAAAGGGATCTGTGGAATTTAAAGCTTTTTGATTGACGTTTTGGGGGCAACCTGTAAAAATTGTAAAGTTATTTTACAACTTGCTTAGCTAGAAGTAAGAGCCACCGTCAATACGGAAGTGCAGTCTGAACTTATGTGGTGTATGGTGCCGCTCGCTACACTGTAATGTAGCTACTATGAAACACAAGCTGCCTTACCTGCAAGATTATACCACTTAAAATAAATAATTACTGTTGAATGAAATGGACAACCTGTGTGTCCCAGCAACACAGTTCTCATTCAGGGGCTTTTTACAGTGTATTCAGTGCCAAGAGCGCTAATTTAAACTTTAATTTAACAATTTTGTTAAAAGCACTATAAAATAGTTTAGATTTTTAATTTAGTTTAATGTTTTTATGAGGAAACTTCAGCACATTATGCATGTAATATAGCCTACTGTAAGCATGCGTTAAAAATACTCTTTAATCTGAATGCAAATTGTGCAATTCAACTGATAATTCAATTTGATAGCAAGATATTTCATTAACACTCCCATAGTAAATTCAAAATGTCATCTGAACTAACTTGTGTCAAATGGCTGACACCTTTTCTTTGTCCGGCGAACCCTTCACATGCTGCCCCTTGTGACAGCGGTCCTCAGAGAATGAATCAATTTGTGGAAGGTTCTGGTTATTAAATCAGGTGATAAATATAATCATCTGTGGCGAACACCTTCCAAAGTGTCCCTGCCAAATGTTTTCAGCGGCGTGAAATTCTTTATCGGGCCTTCACCGGTTGACAGAAACAATTATCCAGAGAGGGAGGTAAATGAATAAAATTAGCACTCGGAGCCCCTTTGCAGTTTGTGCCTTTAGCGACCATGCGACGACTTCCTAAACTCTTATCGTCAGACTTGAACCAGAATGGCAACACACACACACACACACACACACACACACACACACACACACACACACACGCGCACGCACACACACACATGCACGCACACATACACATACACGCACAGTACACCCACCACATGCACAGAGACTTCAGACTTCACGACAGCATGCACCTTCAGTACACAAACAAAGCACCACATACAATATACGTGCATGTGTATTCACAAGTTTATTATCAGGGGCTGGGCAGAGAGGAACCTCGGTTCACATACTTGACATACATTTTTATTGCAACAGGAAACGCTTAGGCCAAGCGCTCCCATGTTCAGAGGTGGCTTGTGGTTTTGATGCTGGGCATTCCATTCCAATCTGCGCCTGGGAGACGGCAGAGAGAGAGAGAGGGAGAGAGAGAGAGAGAGAGAGAGAGAGAGACTATTAAATGAGGTCATAATTGTTTCCTGCATCCCTTCCCTTACTCTCCCCCCCCCCCTCCCCCCATCTTACTCCTCCACCGGTCCCCTGCATTGCATTTCCTGTTGGGACCACAACCAGACAGGCTTTATTTACCCCGCTGCTCATTTCCCTTAATTAATACGCCTTACCCACATCTATGGCATGGGATCGTGTTTTGTGAAGCTAATAAAGGTTTGGTAAATGCTCTGCAATTTGTTCCAAGAGCAGCAGCAGAAAGCAACAAATGTAAAACCTTGCTTGCCTGGTCAGTTGTTATTGCTGTTACAATAAGTTACTAAACAAGTAAACACAGCTTGCTCACCCACTTCATGGGCATACCATTTCACAATACAGTATCCAGTATTACATTATTTCATTAGTTTGGCAAGATGCTTGCCTGGTGGCCAGATTAGAAATTATAACATTTAAACCCAATGTGTGTGTGTGTATGTGGAGGGGATGACATATTTATAATTTATAGTCCTGCGATTCCTGACGTGTTTTGGACATGTTTTGGACTTTTTCTTATAAAAATACACTACTGTACAGTATTTGCATGTACTGACAATATGATATGCTTTGCTAGTATTACGGATTCCGATGAAGAATAAATCCTGAAGTTTTAAAAAAGGTATCTAAAGCGCATTTGTGATATGTCATCTGTAACAGCATGCTGTTATCTGCATAAACGCTTTCAAAATCTAATTTCTCTCTGGGCAAGTACTTAAATGCCTAATGACTGATAAGTAGAGGTTGGACTGAGCTTGCGTGTGTGTGCACGTGTGCATGTGTGTGTGTGTGTGTGTGTGTGTGTGTGTGTGTGTGGGGGTATGTGTAGTTCCATCCACTGGTTGGAGATAAGCAACTTTGCTGTTTTCCTTTTTTTTTTAACTTTTACAGTTTTTTCCTTTCTTTTTTTTGCATGCATGCATGCATGCATTTTTTTCTCTTCAATTTTCTTCTGTTGGGAAACGACGATAAGTGCCCAGGTTATTCACTGATTGTTTGATGTCATTATGTGTAAAAGACTTACTGTAATAGAATATGTCAGAGGTAATACACAGAGGTTTGGTACAGGGGATCCACTTGCTTAAGAGCAGGCAAAATGGAACGCCATCCCATGCAAATGGAGTGTAAATAAAGGGTTTCATGTGGGAAATGTCAAAAGAGGCCACAGTCGCCAACCTCCACTTAAGCAGCACTTGGGAAATGAGAATGGTGAGTTTGTCAGAGGGGGGTCGTGATAACCACATACTGTAGAACATCCAGGAAGAATAGTATTGCTGTGGCTAAGCCAGGAATAATGGCTTTATTGAATTTGACTGTGGTACTATACGGTCTTGCTTTCATTGCATTCTTCATTGCATTCTTTGGTGATTGACTTCTCTCATTTAATGTTTTCTTTTATATTCTCTTCTTATTTTTATCCCTCTAAGACATTCATCTTGGAAAAACAAGTGTGCGCGTACGCGTGCGCACACACACACACACACACACACACACACACACACACACACACACACACACACAATGTATTTTAGAGGCGATGAGCAATTGACCTTAGGGTCTTTGCTATGCTTGAGTTCTAGCAGAAATTGTACTCCACTAATTGTGTATAAAAATGTGCTTTGATCTCTGTGGGGAACTATAAGTTGATTTTTGCCTGCAATTGATGCCCGACACACCGAGGCCAAGATTCTGGTGCCAGAGTGTTGAATAAACTCCATTGTCAGTTATTATAGTTACCCCCATTATTCCCCCCCATCCACCAAGTGGGGAGTTTAAAGCATATACAACTCTTGAATGTCGCAGGTCTGAAGGCGATGCCATCACTGGAATATTGTGTGAAAGTGAGGGCGTGCCCAATTCTATTACATTCCCGCTTGTTTTTGCGTGACTGGAATAGCGCACGCACGCAAGCACACGCACGTACACACGCGCACACACGCTTACTGTATAGCACATTTGGACACCCACAGATGCAACGCACGCAAAACGATACCCCACAGACGCACACGCACACATATTGTCATGTCCCCTGACGCACGTTCAAACACGGCATACTACGTAAACCGTGACATCTAGGACCATGCTATAATTACAAGGCAGATGAGCACATGGCGACAGCGAGGTCTCGTGGGGGAGGAAGGGGGGATGAGTGTTGGAGCGATGGAGGTAATGATCTCTGGAACAAAGAGACAGACCGGAGAGAGAAGAGGTCATGGAGTCAGCCACGGGGACAGCGCTACACCACAGGCATGACCTTGGAGAACTTTCTGGAACTCCTAGTGTGTGTCTACTGTCTGTGCCCACGCCTTTGTGTGTGTGTGTGTGTGTGTGTGTGTGTGTGTGTGTGTGAACGTGAACGTGTGGGCGTATCCTACCTGATTGTGTCAATTGTGTGTGTGTGTGTGTGAGAGAGATGCGTTCAAAGGCAAACGTGTCCTCAGGGAAGGAAAACCCTAGAAATTGGTTATTGTATCACGGAGGCTATTTACCTATTTTGGGGATTAACATATTTAATTCCCCCTCTTAATCCCATTGGAGTTAATGCCCTCGCATTTCCAATTATCTGACTAAGTGTAACGCGGAGGGAGTTGGGGAACGCTCCCTTTGCCTGTAACTCAGTTTAGCATGCAGGTCGCAAAGGAACGCCGAAGCGACAATGCACTGTGGCTTTAAAGTCAAACGTGTTATTTACTCAATGGTGAATTGGATTTAGCATTAGCAGGCTTGCTAACTTTGTTATTTGACTTTTTTTTAATGTAAGATTTATTTAACAAGGTAAGACTAGCGCAGGACGTGTTAATCTGCCATACAGTAAGTGGAATACAGACCACAATAATGCAATACCACACAATACAATAAAGTAGCTAGCAAGGTGCTAGCTTGTGAATTAGCATATGTGGTGTGTGTGTGTGTGTGTGTGTGTGTGTGTGTGTGTGTGTGTGTGTGTGTGTTCGAGGGAAGTACAAACTGCTCACATAGACTTATTATTAGACACAGTGAAGAAAATGGCGCCTCGATCTTACCAAGTATTTGCGGATTGTCGCAGTGAGGCGCGATTTTCTAATTAAGGGTGTCGCCATATTGGCAAAGTGGCTCTTTTGACACACACAAACTAAAGATTAAGTTGCAACCTGCAAAACTGGAGTTCCCGACCTCAAGCCTCGTGCATGTGCGTCGTAGTACAACATAAAATAACAAGAATTTTGTTTTTGTTTTGGACTATACTGTTAGATTTGTAGGCATGTTTTGTTTAATATTTAACTTTGACAGTAAAAGTAGGATCCATGTGGCGATCGATGTGGCGATCGATGTGGCGCACGCGCAGCGTAGGCACGAGGGTTGCACTATGTCGCATGATTATTACGTCATGACAAACAATTATACAAACTGTCTTTATTGACATTGCTAGAAAAAATATTTGTACATAAGCACCAAGAGAATTTTATTAAGCACCATATGAACCAATTGAAAACATTTTTGCGGAGCAGTTAAACCACTAAAGCTCATGCACTGTTGAAACAGAAATGTTCCTGCACTGCTAGTACACAAACTAAACATTGTACTTATGAGGTACAGTGTATTACATTATGATGTTTGGTAGCAGAATAATAGCAAGGCAAGCAACGGAATAACAATTTAGAGTCACAGTGTTTCTGAGATCTGGGAGAACAAACATTGCTTTGCATTGCATTCTGTCAGACCGTCTTGGAACAAAACCACTCAAATGTCCAGAGGAGATCCTATTCACGTCTTCTCACTCCCTCTGTCTGGGCCTGGCTTGTTTGTCCCAGACGCTCCTAAATTAGGTTTCAATGAGATCCACCTGGTACAGCTTGTTTGGCTGAGTCACACACACACACACACACACACACACACACACTCACACCATACACAAGCACAGACACACAGACACACACACACACACACCGTACACAAGCACACACACACGCATGGCAAAGAGTTGTGGGACAGAGGACAGAGGAATCATGGGTCTCAAAAATCCCCTTATCCCCGTTACCCCCATTCTGTCTTTGTCTGTCTGCCTGTCTGTCTGTATGGCTGGGTATCTGTCTGGCCATTTATTAATAGACATGCATGTGAAATTCCTCAAGTATGACACCACACATAGATGTCTATGTGTGTGTGTGTGTGTGTGTGTATGTCTACCCATGTGTGTGTGTGGTATTTATACACTGGCAATGTGTATTCCCATATGGTCTATAGTTTGCATGTTTATGCATACAGTATGTTGCGGGGGTGTTTGTGAGTGTGTACACATGTGCGTTTAGACACATGTACTGTACATGTGAAAACACTTCCTCTGAAAATGAGATGCGTAAATCACCTGAGGTGCTCTCTTCCGTCGGTCTGGGCAATCAGGATAGGACATAGCGGCCGTTGATTACAAGTGCATTTTTCATTAATCCAATAATTACACAAAGGCAGCGCGGAGCAACGTTGTAAACCTCCAAGATGATTCTTTATGCTCGGGCCCATTCAGAGTAATTGCAGTGCGCCAGTCCCTGCATGCAGAGCCAATGCGAACATTGTGCGCACATCTGTCAAGACTGTTTAAAGTCTCGCACTTGTGTTGCATTGACAATCTATTTTGTTTAAAATATCCAGAGCGAAAAATGAAATGTCAAGTTCCATCTAAAGCACGCTCATGCTCATGTCTTCAAGGGAGTTTTTTTTTTTTTTTAAACATCTGAAAGGCTTGAAAGCGAGAGACAAATCGTCTCTGCTGATATCAAAAGGCTATTCAGTGACACAGGCCTTACCCATAAGCCCTCTATTGTGGCTGAAGGCGCATCCTTTCACAACTAACAGTCTACTGGCACCAAGCAGAACCGCAAATCCTAAGAAATTATGAATGAATACATCAGATTCATAGATGTGACATAAAACGCTTTACCAACATACCAACATACCAACTGATGGGATGTTCCCCTTTTTTCCATTTTTCAGTTATTTACTGATAAAATTACATCAAACATGTTTGTTTTAAAAAAGAAGTGAAGCTAACGACAGATTTACGAAACCACGTCAAAGTTGTAAATTCATTACAGAATCTTCGGCAAATAAATATATTTGACCTCCAAAAGTTAAAAAAGTTATAAAGCTGTTGAAACATTATTAGATTATCTTCCACGCCCACTAACCATGGAGTGGATGATATCTCGTTATGTAGGTAAATATGTTTGTGTTTCTTGCGGGCTGTATAGAGATGAATGGGTAAAGGCCGCAATTATCATAAGCTACTGTAGGTGACTATTAGCAATGAACACAGGACAGACACATCCATATATGACCTGTGTATTTGTTTGATAATAAAGTAACACATTAATTAATACATTCTTTTTATTTAATTTAATCAGTTAATGTTTTTATTTTGTGATGTTTTTATTGGAAAAAAGAAATTTGATATGCCAACTTATTTAAAATACATTGTGAGTAAAAATAGCACACAAACAACAACAACAACAACCACAACAACAAGTTTCAGAGAAGTTGTGCCTCTGTGAAGAGGGAGGCGGGGTCACGCCTCTGACAAGGAAGACACGGAGCTCAGTCAGTGCAGACAAATTCTCCTGCCCACCGCCTCCGCTGCCACATAAAGATCTCTTTATCTGCCCTCTGTCATGACAAGGCCACGCAGCGCCGCTCCCCTCCATCAGCGCTTGTAGTGCCACTTCAGGCCACTCGTGAAAAGAAAAGGCCCCTATCGCTCATTCCACAAATTTTGAGCCTTTCCCCTCCCTCTCGCTTGTCTCCCCTCTCCCCCCGCCCTGCTCCTCCATTCTAGGGTGACAATCCGGCCATTGTGCCGTCCTCAACCCCGTCTACGAACACCCCCCCCCTCCCCAGCCCCAGCCCCTCCCTCTCCCCGAGCTGCTATGAGCTATATTACTTTGACCCCGGCCCATCAATCTGCTTCAATTGGATAATGATCTGTAATCACGTTCTTTCAGGGGAGTCTATAAAACGGGCCAGGGCCCCCCGCACCCCTCCCGAGAGGGAGCCTTCTGTTCCCTCGACCCCTCCCGACAACACCCCCCCCCCCCCCCCCCCCCAACACCCCCCCCCCCCCCCGCACCCGGGTTTTTGAATTAAGGTGTAAGG
>JAODUE010000013.1:640393-667708 GCA_027564755.1 Amblyopsis hoosieri
AGTTTGTTCTCTCTCTCTCTCTCTCTCTCTCTCTCTCTCTCTCTCTCTCTCTCTCTCTCTCTCTCTCTCTCTCTCTCATATCTCTGTCTCTGTCTCTGCATAAAATGGTCTCTCCTGGGTACTAGGTTGGGAAGTCTCTGTGGGTGCTGGTGAGTGACTCTGGGCTACAAAGAAACCCAGGTTATCTACTGGGAGATGTGGGGGAGCCTTTCAAATTGAAGTTCAAGTCGGAGTTTGTGGGTGCGGCGTGTGTGTGTGTGTGTGTGTGTGTGTGTGTGTGTGTGCACGTGGGTGTGCACGGGGGGTGATTGTTCACAGTTATACTAAATAGATATACTTACTGTACATGTTTATAAACATCATGTATTAGATTATGGTTGGGAAGTAAACACAATTCTTCCCCGTCTTCAGTACGGTATTGCACCACAGCTTGCACTGTAAACCAAAGCTGCCAATACACCATATGACGGACTGCATATACGGTATAGACACATGCACAGACACCCTCCTCCGAACACCCACTTCCCCGCTAACATAACCTCCCCACCCAAAGGAACCCAGGCCCAAAGCCTCTGGGATGATTTGATTAGCAGTGATATCTGAAAACGGCCTCATTGTGCTAACAAGATTACGTTGAGGCCCTGTCTGTTTTCAGTGCTGGAAATTTGCTAGGTGATTAAAACTGGCTCTCTCCGCTCCAACAGGAGCTATAAGCAGGCTAGTGGGACTGTTGCCAGGTAACAAGACATGACTCCTGTTTGCACGTGGCTACTTACGCTAAAGGCTAAAGATAGGCTGCCAGGCATTTAAAAAAGAAATAAATAATAAGAATAAATAAATAAAATGAAATTCTGCTCTGGCCAAGCAAAACAAAAGTGCGAACTTGAACTTTCAGTTTTAAGCAACACAATTATTGTAATGAGGAACAAGACTGAAGAGGACTAAGCAGGGCTCTCCTGGGGAGACGGCAGTCAGTGAAGCCTGCATGTCTACACTGGAATACCATTTCTTCTGCACCATAAAGTAATTCTCCCCGCGCTCCTCTGTGTAAATGAGAGTCGCCCTGCAGAATCTCCAACTTTCAGTTTACCATTGGAGGGGGGTATTAATTCTTCACTCCTACACTGTATTTATTCAATTGGATTATGCATGCATGGGAGGCCTAATGATGGCTTAAAATGCAATTATTGCTTAAGCAAAAAATGTGACTTTTTTGATAAATGTTTCTGTTAGCTAATAAATGGAGAATCAACAGACTTAGGAAAACTGCTTTATTCGGAGCTTGAAATTAGCCCATCAATCATTCGCAGACTTTTCTAACTATTCCCCCCCCCCAACCTCTCCTTCTCTATTCCCCATATCTAGGGAGACCTGGGAGTATGCAAAAAAGGGGAGGAATAGCCAGAGGAATAGAACGAGAGACAGGGAGATGAAAAGGACATATTCCGCATGATAAACCAGACGCAAAACCCAAAGAGGCACACACACATACACAAACGCATGCACGCAAACACAGATGGACTATGATAATCGAGAACATTTATGATTTATACAGTGAAGAGACACAGGTCAGGGCAGCGTGAACATAGTTCATAATAATAATAATAATAATAATAATAATAATAATAATAATTATTATTATTAATAATAATAATATAATAATAATAATAATAATAATAATAATAATATTAATAGTGATTGGCGAGAGCACTGGTTATTCTTTCAGAGCAAAACATACTCTATCACATTTTGTCTATGTGTGTCTTATTGTATTGATCTGGTCAGTTCCCATCCATCTGTGGCCCATGGGAAATACAATATTGCCCCAAATAAAAGGCCTTAATAAGAAGTATGACACCACATTATAGAGCTATACTTAAAGGTGTAGTCAGCTATTGCAAGTTAAATGTAAGATAATACATTTTTTGTGAAATTCAACAAATATCTCCTCGCATTTCGCCAGCATACCGTTCTCTGTGCATGTTGAACGAAACATCTGATTCTTCTACACAGCCCTGGCTCCGTAAACAGGAGCATAAACAAAGTGGCGAACACCGCTCACATAAAGTCGTAGTACTACAATTTGCTTCACAATGCATTTCGACGTGTGAGGCGCCACCGGGGAGGACCACGGAGCGATACTGACTTTATTTGAGCTCGAAGTAAGTAAGAATGACTGACCCTGTCTTTAAGACCATATGCTGTCATGTAGAACAACTCATTGTGAACAATGTTGAATAATAAGTGTGTGTGTGTGTGTGTGTGTGTGTGTGGAGGGGGGGCAGTGCATGCACAGTATGTTACTCGTGATAACTCTCCGCCCCCCCCCGGCCATTAAATACAAACTACCGTTCAATTTAAGGCATTTCTCCAGCAGATAGTGCATAAATGCTACATGCTAATAATGTGAAATAGCAAGCCATGCAGCCCTGCAGTACAGTATTCTCAGTAGAGGAGATTAAAGCAACCTGGGATTAAGGATCAACCAGGGAGCCCAAGAGCAGAGATCTCACTAAAATAAAGTGCTAATTAATTAGGTCTATATGCCAACTTGACAAAATGCCTTGGGACAGCCAAAGACTTTAGCCTGTGCTTGTTTCACACTTTTGCAGTTATGTTTAATTCCATTCACCATACGTATATGTGAAACCTATACAATATATGCTGTATTCTCCCATCTGCTGTGAAATGTCCTACCTGAGAGTAAATGGAAGAGGTGTCTCTGGTCTCTGGAGCTGAAAAGGGACTCCATGTCTCCACTCTCTCATTTCATTATCTCTCTCTCTCTCTCATTGTAATTTTCTCAATTTTAATATTTCTTTCTTTCTTTCTTTCTTTCTTTCTTTCTTTCAGAGGCAGGTCTCAGTGCTTGTGTGAGTGACATGAGCTCCACAGTCAACTGAGCTGCCATGATAGGGTGCACACCTGAGGGAGAATAGTGTGCAGTCACACTGCTATCACCGATGTCAGTCCATTCAGCTTAAGCTAGCTATTGTCAGAAACAGTATAATGTCTAAGGCGTTACAGGGCGGGCCAAGACACAATACAGTAATAGAAAGAATGAGGCAGTTTCATTTTATTCCCACATCCAATCTACATGAATGGAAAGTGGAAAGCTCTTGTCAGGCTTGCTTGGAAAATTGTTGTGATACTGGTGATGTGCGACATGGGACAAGCAACATGGACGCACTATGCGACCCAGTCGTACATCAATTCAAACGCAGGCGGAGGGGAATATTCAAAATATATTCATGGAATGTTCATAGCTATTTCAGAGAGGGATCACACAATATTACCTCCACGCAGTGATAAGATAAGGTGTTTTATTTTTTATTTTTTATATTGCCATGTATTTTCATTCAGTTCCCATTTTGGGGATGGAGGAGGAACAGATTAGCCCCGGGCAAGATTAATAAGCATTTAAAACGGTTTCACTGCTAACCGGCAAATCGCAGTGTGTGTTTCAACGTATTGTTCACCACCGAGTGGCCATGAATGACATAAATAGATTGCCCCGCTAAACCTCGCCAGCTAGCTACTGAAGGCAGGCACGGATAAACAACACATGCACATACCTAGGAAACATGCTTGCATGCATGCAAATGCAGTGAGGCAATCACACAACTAGCTTGAATACAGGCATCTCTGTGTGCATTTAAATTCATAGACACAAAATACACACACACAAACAAACACACCCACGCACACACACGCGCACGCACACGCGCACACACACACACACACACACACACACAACATAACATGCACACTGCCTACAGCAAACGTATCCTTTCTCCAGTCTGAGCTATAATTATCTTAAAACTTGCCTTGCGGTTGCTTGAGAAATTTCTTCTCAAAAGACAGAATTCAAAACACTTAACCCCTATTAGATAGCCATTGACAATGTAGCTCAAATGGCTTCCTTGGCTAGATCTGTGGAAGTGTAAAAAGCGTGTCTGGAAGCCTGTACAGTAGCCTATATACAGTATGTGGCAGAAAGCTGCCACCACTGGCAACACAACACATATCCACACGTTCACACCCAAACTTGTAGCCAGCCATTACAGCAGTAGCAGTATAGCTTTAATGGCTGGTGTCGGAGCATGCAGGCACAGACGCCATAATTGGAGCCCTCCCCAAATTGTGTTTTTATTTTGTTCCCCAGTTCTGAAATATAATCAGTTTGTCTCATTTTATTGCATTTCCTAATGATGCTCGCCCAAAGCAATTGTTCTGTGTGTTCCTTAGCAAACAGCGCGTGTCAGCTCACGGAGATTAATCTTGATTACTTTAGCCCTTGATGAAGTAGGCTACAATAATGCTTTAATTGGGGAATATTACCACATAGAGGAACCAAAAAAAAAAATAGTGATAGATAGAGCGGGAGATGGATGTTTGACTCCAAACTGCACTAATTGTAATGCTGTTTGGAGTGATTAACTTAGGATGGATCAGTGGTTGTGGTGGAGGCTAATACACAATATAACAAACTGTAAACATCACACATGACTGTAAGAGGCAGCGATGTTTCCTCATTACTGGAGCAACTGTTAAACAGACGCTTGCTAAATGAAACCTAATGTGTCCTGTAAATCCATTTTCAACAAGTGTTTTACATGGAAGGACTTGATACTTTATTACGGAGTTTATTCTTACAGGTTCAATAAAGTGTAACCAGGATTCAATACAAGATACACAATGAATTTACAGAACTTGTAGAACTTTGATCTTTAATCTGTGAGCTCTACCACGACATTAAAACATACCAGAGAGCCAGATAATGTCATACGCCTGATTTTCACCGGACAAGTCTCTGTTCCGTCGCGTCAGTGATCCATTTTTTTCTCTGTCATCTGCATTGCATTCTGCCCCACCGGCAGCGTGTCAGAAGCTGAGCGTCTTGTTGTGTTTGCGCTGAGTTTTCACAGCAACAGACAAAACCGAAAAAAATGAGTTATGTCTGATAAGCAGTTGGTCACTTTCAGTAGCGTCCCAGACGCTCCTGAGACGCTCCTGAGACACTCGTGAGACGTTCCTGAGACGCTCGTGAGTTGCTGGGATGCTTTGGTGGTTCACTTCCATTTAAAAGAGCTCCATGACGGAGCTGGAACGTGACAGAGATGTGCCTGGTTGAAATTGGGAGTTACAGTAAAGAGGTGCTATGGACAAGCATTGCTAACACACATTTAATCCCTACATGCATTACCAAAGTCCTTATAGGCAAGTCTCGCCACTCGCATCATCTTTGAAACGCCCCCAGCAGTTATTTAAGAAGACAATATAGGCAAGTGGCTTACGAACGGAATGGAACGAATGGAACCACATGATTGGTTAAATAGGATAATGTTTGGTTGTTGTAAAGCAGACAATTGGCTCTTTTGGATCATGTGATGTGTAATTTGGTTATTTTCCTATTTGCGTTTCAGAATTCTCTAGAGATCCATTCAAAATTCTACCTAAAACCATTAAAACAAGCACCTCCTATACAGCCGTAGTAGCCCACTATTCTGTGCAGTATTGGACATGACACTCGCATCCTTACACATTCACAGACAAACACAGAACAGGATCGCATGCATCACTCCATGGAAACCCACACAACTATGGATTTCTACTGGTTGCAAAGTGTTTTTAAGATTACACACACACACACACACACACACACACACACACACACACACAATCACACACACACACACACACACACACACACACACACACACCTTTGTGATCCAACCAGCTCCACCGTTGGGAGGGTCACCTCCGTGGCCGGGACAGTTGTCTTGTGAGGTGTTGTGTGCTGACTAGACATATGCTGACCCCCACTGTGTGTGTTTGTGCTGACTTCTTTGTTGGTGCCTCTTTTGTGTCAAGAGCTTCTGCTGAGTTTTATTTGGGAGCATAGTGTATAGGACAGTTGTAATGTGTATTGCTGCAACTAATTATTGTGCTGTCAGGTGCAATTTGGAAACGGGGCTGCTGTTGTACTGTATGTCTAGAGTTTTTATGTTGTGTTTGCAGTTTGTGTTGTCGAGGCAAAATTTATGTTTTTGTGTTTGTCTGCATGCTAGTTTTGCTGGCGACACATAGATTTTAGGAAATGTACAATGTACTGTAGATGCCAGCTGTGACCAATATATGCCCTCTGAAGGCCTGAACACACACAGATTCAAACTAATGCGCACATATGCACACACACACACACACACACACACACGCACATGCATACGAGCACTTGTTGAGCATATAAATGAACACATGAAGTGTGTGTGTGTGTGTTTGTGTTGTGTCTACAATAGCACCCTTACTCGGCTCCAACCTCGTCATGCCAGGGCTGTTGTTGAAGAACACAGGGTTCATGGACCACACACAACAAGGCCGTCATAGCCTCCAACTCATAAAGGTGTGTTACAAAGACACAGAGACACACGTGGAAATATACACGTTTTAGCTACAATGCAATGTCGTGCCACATCAAATCCTACGGTGACACTGCTCTGATTGTCAAAAAAGCCTTTCTCTGAGAGGTCTGACAAGATGCAGAAGGGAGAGTCATGCTGTACTGGAGAGATACCATCACCAAGACGCGGTACGACATATTGGGAGGGGGGGGTTGACACGTTCCACAAAAGCCACAGTATAACCAAGAGCTGTATAGCTACAGTACAGTATTGGATGATATTAATGTACAATGACAACTATCCCCCACCAAAAAAAGTCAGCATAATATTTTGCGACATCTCCTTCTCCTGACCGTTGGTAGTACTATTCAAATAAGAACAATGGCAAAAGGTTTGGCCAAGGCTTCCATGATGGAGGCAGATGATAGAAGGCCCCCAGATAGCTAGCTGCACGCTGTCTAAAGTGCCTTAAACTGTTGTTTTATTTCTCAGATGTTTATGTAATCCCAGGCTGGCAGAGGTCTATGGGTTATCCTCTTGCACCAATGCACATTATAAACAAGCACTAGATGAAGATTTATTTAAAAAAGAAAGTGTCCTCTTTAAGGATTCGTGTGTGTTCCCTTTTACAGTATTAGCGTGGCATGCTGTTGCAATAGATAGCAGCAATGCCATTTTGTTTGTTATTAGTAGCTTAAAGGCCAGGAATATAATCAAAATCTAAAAATGTCATGTCATGCTGATGACAGTAAATTAGTAAATTCAGAAGAAAGATGTTCGATTATTGTCTGATGGCATCTTTTGTTGCTATATTTAAGGCATTTTACCCTAGCATGAGTACAGTGTTTTGCTCATACAATAAAATTAGAGTAAATCTTGTTCCAATTCTCGTTTCTTTATTTTTTATGGCCAGTGGTACACTTTGGCACCCCGGCATATTTGACTGCTGAAACACACACATGCACACACATATTACACAAACACATACACATACAAACATACTGTACGTATGTATTGTATGCACACACACGCGCACACGCACACACCAGATATCAACACATATGCTTGCACACACGCATTACACACAAACAGAGGTACAGCCGGCTGTACAGTAAATAAAAGACTTGTCATAATAATGACAAGAGCCGACTCCATTATGTTCTTTTGAGTTTATTTCTCTGATTTACCGCAGTCGACGGCAACGCACGCTCGGGACGGTTTCCAAGGTTGCTGTCAGGGGGAATTTAATGTCCTTGGCTTCAGTGTCTTTCTGGGAGTCTGTCACATCGGCTCAGTGCTGACTGGCATACCAGCCGAGACCTCTGGCACTGTGGCTATTCATAGAATATTGATACCGCCAAAACACTGCACTGGGATTCTCAGCACTCTCTCTCCTGCATTCTCACTTGATCTCTCTCTCTCTCTCTCTCTCTCCCTCTCTCTCTCTCTCTCAATCTCTCTCTATCTCTCTCCTTCTCCTGTATCTCTCTCTATTTGCTCTCACTCTCAATTCCCCGTAATTTGTTAAACCCTGACACTGCTCCTGTGATGCAAAGCCAGATTAATTAGTGTATTTTTACTACCTCTCCCTCTCGTTAAATTAATTATTAATTAAGCCAAAAATATAGCCGTATTTAATGCTTCAATTATCCTGCAAGTATTTTTATGGTCAGCTAGAGCTCATTGGTGGATGGAAGGATGGACGAGGCTCACACACACACACACACACACACACACACACACACACACAGCACTATAGTTCCATAAATCAGATGCATTTACTCTGCTGTACCATGTAGAATGCCCAACACCTCATGAATCTCTAACTGCAGTTGGCGAACAGTACTGGCTGGACTGATAATCTGATCTGATAATATTAGTCAATGAATGCCAGTTTCCTTTCCCACGCTCATATTTACTGATATTACTATATATATATAAATAAATTACTAAAATACTAGATTGACTTCAAATGTTTATGAAATTCAAGACTGTGTTATTTCATGTTCATTTAATTTGTTTGAGGAAAGTTTAAACACAGGGTTAAGAAGATGTTAATCCCAGGCAAGCACACAATTCATATTTAATCACTCAGGTTTACAGTTTACAGTTTAGGTTAAGTTTAGGCTTTGTACTTGAATAAGAATATTATACAAATACAAACATTGTATAGTTTTTATGAACTAATGCTAGAATATATATATATATATATATATATATTACAGTAGTATACTGCATTAGTTAATATGGATTATATGATTCCATTATTATTAATACAGATAACACAGAACTGCATAATACTGTAAATGCAAGACATTCCATCACAAGGGGCACTGATTTTGGTGTAAACATAATTATCAAAGAACAGCAGATTAAATTGGCCTGACATGATAGAATTCATTATCAACCAAAACACTTGGGAGTGTGATAGTCTAATTAATTTTCTATAATGAACCCAATGTTTTTGTTAAACTTGAAAATACCTCAATGACACATTGTTTACAGCAAGACTTCAGCTGGGTTCCATTGGGCTTTACCAGGGTCATATGGCCACTCAGAATGTGCATCACAGCACCCTTGTGTATACTCATTTTTCATCAGATAAGCATTTTACAGATTAATGACATGATTTAGAAAAGCTGATATCATATCACCATTTACTTGTATAGAAATAGGAAGCTTTGTGTTGAGGTAATTGGCTCGCTTCTCTTGGAGTCTTGGAGAGATCTGCATACTGAAAAATCATTTACACGCCTTCCAGCTGTGCTTATCAAAGATGTTTTTAAACGTTACCCCCTTTTGGACAGACGTGTGACGCTTTATTGTTCTTGCCACCTGAAACTGCTCTTTTTCAACATATAAAAGGAGTTGCTGGCATCAGAAACTATTTTCAATAATTGATTCTGCACTCTAATTGAACGGCAAGACTCAACGACATAGCTCATTACTTTACTCATTAGTTAATTATCGGAGAAGTAGGACAAGTCAATAAAAGTGAAGGCAGTAAATTCCGATACTAATTAGCCACGTTTCCTTCGAGACATATTTAAAGGCAGATTAGTTACCCGAATGTCCCACGATGGAATGGAATAAGTGTGCATATGTATGTGTGCGTGTGTGTGTGCGTGCATGTTTGCATGTGCGTGCATGTGTGACAAAGATTGCTGATTAACGGTTTTCCCCCTCAGCAATGTATAGCATTATTATTGTTTAACACAGCAAATTTGAGTGTTTGCGTAGTTGCAGAGGTGAAAAGAGTACAACAATATGAAATAGTTAAAGTACTATTAATTTCATAGATTTTTACTTCAGTACAATTACTACTGTAGTATAAAAATCCACTAAAAGTAAAAGTTACTTAGTTACTTTTTAAACAGTGGAGGGTCTCACCTGTGCAGGGCTCTACATTCCATTTTTTTCCCCAAGGAGCACATGTGCCCATAAAGTAAAAAAAAAAATAATAATAAAAAAACACATACATACATACAAACATAATGTGTCACCATTATGCAACATTCACTTTTTGTGTTTTATTTATTGTTTTACATGATACTCTCTATAAAGAGCAAATTTATGATTTGGCCAGGCTTATAGTTTGGTTTATGACATAACAGGAGAGACATAATTACAGTGTATCATGTTTGACCTTATGCATACAATCATATCTGTAATGAGGTTTGCAAAAAATTGTGACATGGTCACATACTGTATATATTTGTTTACATATTAATGTTAGATAAGATATTCTACAGTAGGCTACTATGTATCCATATTTAATGTGGATATGTTTAAGATATAGAGGACAACTAGAAAACTACTGCTTAGGCCTAAAGGAATTTTGCGCAAACTCAATTTTGAAATAAAAGCTTTAAATTTATACAGATATGTTCAAATACCTTTCTGTTTAAATTAATAACCATTTTCAAATGATCATACTATAGATGGTATTATGTGTGACCGCATATTACTATAGATGGTAAATATATGTGAGAGTGAGTGGTTATTGTATAGTAAACAAATAATCGTAATATTTTTTAATTACATTTTTTATTTAATAAAATGTAGCAAATAATTCAAACAAAACATACCTACGTACAATTAAATTACACATTATAAAAACGACTTAAAAAGGTAGAAATTTACAAAGAAAAGTCACTATTATGGTAACGTGAGTAATCGTAATTTGTTACTTCCTGACAGTTGAATGCTTCAAATCAAGCTAATCTATATGTATTAAAATCATTTAGTAAACTAGAGACAGTTGAAAAGCTAAGTTAAGATCACATTCAAGATCAATTATTATAAAAAAAATACTCATATATACACAGTGTTTGCGTTTTAACCTAAATTATGTCCCTTTCAATTTTATCTATTGAGATTTTGGCTTTGACATATTAGCCCAAATTGATTAATGAGGGAAAGTGATTAAAACGATGTATTCCCTTTGATTATGAACCTCTCTGTGTCAATTTGTTTTCCTAGCTAACGCTGCCAATAATAACCGTTTGACACCTCGACCCTCTGAATGGCTTGGTTCACACACTCCTAACGGGGGGCTTCGCAACAGTGTAGCGCAGATGCCCTGTCAGCCAATCAGAGGACCGGGAAGAGGGCAGTGTGAGGCGAGCGCCAACCATCTTTGTTTCACATGCAAATGATACAACGTGATAATAAACACCTGACACAGAGCTTGACTGAATTATCCTGCCTGTTTAATCAAAGCCACCGCTTATTGAACCCCCCCCCCCCTCTTCCGCACTCACACTCACACGTACGACTCCTTGCTCTCTCCCTCTGTCTTGCGCTTTCCTATTATGCCTCCCCCTGCCCTACTATCACTCAGCTGTTTTCATGGTCATATATTATCACTTCTTCAGTCAATTGGCTCAAGCCAGGCTAAGTTTTGTGCGGAGCCAACGTTTTGCGGGCCCCTTGGGGATGAGGCAATGACAGAAGGCCGCCTTTATTTACCAGTGTGGCCCCCACCGCGTCGTCTGCTTAATCATGTGGCTAATCGACAACACTGTGTCCCTGCTAGCCCCACACCCGGACAATGGGGAACCTCATTCATATTTAATACAATGGAGTGTTTAAGTCATTGCACGCGTCTGAGGAGGAGGATATTGTGTTTCATTGTGGAGGGCTCCGGAGGGACCTCCTCCTCCTGCCCACCCAAGCCTAGCCTCTCCGCCCCTTGCCTCCGCCCAACTAGCATATGCTTGGCACTTCGCCTGTTAAGCAGCCGGGGCCCAGGCCAATGCAGCTGGCCGGTCACAAAGTGCCCCTGCCTGCTATCAAAGAATTAATTCCCATGATTAATTCAAAAGGTTAGTTCCACAGTATCACAGCTTCAGATGAAGAGGAAGGAAAGAAAGAAAGAAGAGAAGATTACCAAGACATATATGTACTCCGCTGAATAATTAATTACGTAGGGGTGGGTTTAATAATGCAACAGGGCGTATAATTGGGGCTATTTTCCGTGCACTAATCTCCGTGCCACCTCCACTTTACAGAGCATAGTGTCAGATCCTAGGCACCCATGTGTTGCCTTGTTCCTTTAACTGTGAATAAAGTATATCCCACACAACTAAAGAGAGTGTACTGTAGCTATGTAGATATGTGGAGCGGCGCCGCGCAGGGCCGCGTTTTGATATTGTTTGGATTTGAGCTTTTGAGTTAGCAAGCTTTCTCAAGAATGACTAACCCTCTCTTTAGGCAGTTTAAACAGAACTAGTAGAAAATATAACTTACGCAGATGAAAATAACAGCATTATTTTTCATCGTGTCACAATTTCTGTCTTGGTTTCTGTGTCTTCACATCCTCACACATTTTTTAAAAGATTAACCAGGGTCATTAAGGACACATGGAAGGTTAATTTTGCCGTTACGAGCGGTAAATTAATCATGGGGAGGGGGGGCGGTGCCATTTAATGACACACTTCCCTGGACTGATTACTTGTGTTCTTGCTAATTACACTGGTTAACTACAGTCCACCTATGAAGGTCCTTTTTGCTATTTGGTCTCCCAAGTCAGTAGGCCCCCTTAAAGACACACTCCACACTTTATTTTCTCCTTAGAGCAAATGAAATAACATTGAAGAAACATCTGTGTAGAAGAGCCCATCATCGGCCAGCCCGCCTGTGCCCGCAGAAGGAACTTAACTGTGTTCTATAACCTTTTAAAACGAGTGTGTACCCCACCCGCCACAGTTTTTTTTTTTTTTTTTACTGTCGCTATGGTGACCGCCTCGTCTCTGCGAGACAAGGGCAGAAGTGCTGTGTCATTAAAAACCACCACCATCAACACTCGGATGCCTTAATTTGTCCTCCATTGTTGTAGCCAAAAAAAAAAAAACTGTCCTCCACTGAAGGCTTCCAACGGGGGTAGGCAGCTGAATACAAGTTAAGGCCAGATAATATGGGGTGAATCTTGGGGCAGGTAAGGGTCAAACTGGACACTTCTTAGCATGCGGAGGAGAACCATTCATCTGAATGGAAATGTCAGCGGAGACCGCCAGGTCAACGGCTCCAGGCTAACTGGGACCCGGGTGTGACTCCTGACACTCAGCAGAGGACAGGGGCCAGATAATGGGTTTAGGACCCTGATGGTTATCTCCTCAACTCTGGCTTGTTTTCATTCCACGCTTCCTCCTCCTTCCCCCCCCCCCGTCCCGCCGCTTCCCCGTCTAATGATGACTGGGGAGGGGTTAAATGGTGTAATTCCCCAGAGATGTTTGGGGGGAGGGAGGGAGGGTGGTGCGACGTTACGTGACAGATGTATCGCGATAAATGCGGCGCTGGGGTTTTCGTGGAAAGAGCAACTCCAAAGCTAGGGACATGAATGGGACGGAATGTGTTCCTTTTGTGATGAGTGCCAGTATTTTTTACAGGGGGCTTGTGTAAACAAGAAGTGGTCACGCCTTACGACTATCATAATTGGCTGGTTGATTTTAAAGATCACAATGCAAAGCCCTCTTCTTCGCCTCTCTTGAATTATTATTTTGTCAGATATAATCATCTAAGGTTGTTCAAAGATTTCCTTTTGAAATTGTAATTGATTTTCTTCCTTATTGATTTATCCGTTTTACTTTGTTGCTAGAAACAAACTAATTATAACTGCCTATCAATAACAATCAAATAAATAGTTATATTGCAAATGTATTGAACTGAAGACTGTCCTTTTCAGCTTCACATACCAATCCTCAGTCACATTTAAATCATAGGAGAAAATATCCAGACCTTTCAGGAATGCTGAATGTGGAACACATTTTTAAAGAATGCGACCCCCTTTATCTGGAAAACAGTGGACAAATACAATCTTCCTCATGTCAAAATCTATTTGAGCAATGGAGGCTCTTTGATTTCTTTTTTCTTGCTTATATTGAAATGGCTTAGAGGAGATCCTGAAAAGACCTTTTGAAAGGGACCAGAGCTGGCAGTCTGGCTATTTGCTACCCCCTCCGTTCTTCAGCTTCTTTTACAATCTCATTAAATCACTCCTTTGTTTTGCCACTTTCCAAGCTCTGATCTCTGGCTTAGGACGAGTCAAGAGGGCGAGACAGTTTGAAAAAGCCTCGCCTTTGCCACAAAGAGGCCGCTTGTTCGCGATTGTTCCCCCTACTCAACACCAGCCGGACAAAAAGAGAAAGCATGTGCAAGAAGGGTCACTCACTGGTGCGATATCGTGAGAACTTAATGAAAGTTTTATAACTCTTGAAATGTTTATGACCTACACACTCAGCAGCTTGTCCCACCAATTAATGGCTGAATCTGACACGAGCACGTGGGCTACACATGGTGCTGGGCAGGCAAACCGGGGTTTAAAACAATCGTTTTTCTTTTTACAGTTGTTGAGGTGCAATATTTCATGTTTTTCAGTTGAATTTGCCTCAACACTTTTACTCAATATTATAGTACATAATGTCTTTATTAATTTTATATTTTTATGTATTAAATATTTATATTTATATTTTTAAACATATGCCTGTCTATGTTAAAGAAATAGCACACGATAACATAATGTACATTTACAATAACTGTAAAATTTAGAGTACTGAAAACTCACTATAATAATAATAATAATAATAATAATAATAATAAAAGTAAAATTTGTCAGAAAATGACTTAGGAAAATATTTTAGGAAGGTAACTTTTTTTGGTTATTTTTTTTTGCTGCTCAGGTGCTGGTGAGTCACAAAAGCCAGCACGTGTTTCGTCTTTTCCCAGCAGCTTCCAGAGTCTTGATATACTGGCCCATAGTGGCTTTATTATGCAATATTATACTAGATTATGTCAATTTGTTTGGAGGCTATTGGGGGAAAAAGATTGGACAGACCACCATCAAAGAGTCTGCTGTTCTCTCCGCATCATACAGGCTCCAATTAATGTGTCCGAATACGGAAAATGAAAATACCAAAATGGGCCTCGGATGGAGCCTCTCACGGCAGTACTTAGTGAATTACTCATCCTGTGAGGACCTAAAAGAGATCCATCTTTCTAGCGTGGACCTGTCGTGGAGCGATGAAGGGAAATCCGACGCCCGTATGAAACAAATGACAGACTCGATCGCCCAAGGCCCCTCTCGCTCTTTTTAACAGCCGCGATGAGAAGCCATCGCTGTCCACAAAATATGATAAAACCCATGCCGTAATAGGATTCATAAACATGCCCAAATACAATTTGCTGAGATGTATTTCAAGAAAAGACAATCATTTACAACTTCTGAGGGGGATTTACAATAAGTGTGTTTGTATGCAAATCCGGCAAACACGTTTTTATGTACTCCTCACCCACAGATCATGAAAGCGCATTAGATTTATGGCAGTGTGTGTGCATAATTGTGAAGATGATGGGGTGGGGGGCGAGGAAAAAGTCTTGGGATTTATATTGAGACCTTTTTCGGGGGTTTTGATTAGTAAAGAATGAGCATAGCATTTATGCCCCTGACGTTAGAAACAATCGCTGCCACTTGGCTGGGCTTTGGGCATCCAGGCCTACATTGCTTTCTTATGGGACGCCGCCAATATTCGCTTTTGGCAATAAAGATAGCTGGGACAAAGGAAAGACATCATGTACCTCTTGGCACATCCTTATTTGTAAGCATACCTTGTTCATGTATTATATACATATTTAACATTTTATTACATTTTATTTAAATTTAAATAATAACGCTTGTAAGTTGCAGTACTGCTGTCACTTACTAATCAAACACACACTGCACTACTCTCTTCAGTTTTGTTGATGTTTGGGGTCTCTGGTCACAATGTTGAAGTGCAGAAATTTATGGCCGTCATCTGTGTAAGCTAGTAACATTTAGGGCCTTATCAAATTCTCTAGTAAAGAAACAAAGGCATCCCTACTGGCCTTCCATAAAGACGCCACTTTGAATAAGCAGAGTGCTGCCCCGGCTAATGACTTTATGCTACTTTGGCCCTATGTAAACACAACTAGAAACTTTAATCCAATAAAGTCCAATTTACAAACTCATTTATTACCAATAAAGGGAGGAGAAACACCTGCTTCATGCCACCATAAACTCATTTTGAGATGTGGTTTTTCCTCTCTCCCTCTCTCTGTCTGGAGTGTGCAATGTGGCATGAATTTGGGTGTCTGAAGCACAACCCCGTCCTCTCTGGCCTGTACCCGCCAGGACTTGGGCTGGGGGGCGTGGTTGACCCCGGAACCCAGAGTTTTTTTTCTCTTTTTCTTTTTTTTTCAGAACAAGAGTTCAAAGGAACTCCCCGCAGCCTACATAAACCACCCTCAATTGGCACAAAGAGGAAACTCAATTTGCAGGGAGCTGCGTTGTATACTTTTTATAGAGGAACTTTTAGTCATTAGGCCATACACTCCGACTCTCTCAAAGAGCCAGGCAACACGGCAGGAGGCCTCAAACGTGCTGCTTCTACACAAAAATAAAACAGGACAGAACCCCTTAATGAGAGCCCCGGTAGATCCTGTGTCTTCAGATGATGTCCTGTTTGTTCAGCACAGAAGGGGGATCTGCGTTAACCCTTCCACAACGAAATCTGCTTAGAAGGTGTAATTCTGTCTAGTATGCGTATAGGAGACTTTAGGCAGGGCTGTGCGGGGAAAAAAACACCAAATATGCTGTATCAAATTAAACATGTGGGGGAAAAAAGGGGGAAAAAACACTTTTTGCACATTAATAATGTCCTCGATCAAAGAGAATGAATTTATTTCTCAAAAAATTGTTTAAGGTTGTCATATTCATTTTAGTCAAAAAGGATTTGAAAACAAAAGCCAGTTTGCTACATGACGAAACAAACCCAGGAATCTATTTTCAAAAAAGCTTTTTAAAGTGCTTATAGAGACATGCAAGAGTATAAGCATGTATGTAATTTTCCTTGGAAAATGTAACAAGCCATATACAAATAATAATACAATAAATGCATTTTTACATTGTAATAATGTGTTACAAAATTATACAACTTTTATAAGTAGACATACATTTGCCCATTGAATAATTCAAGACCACCACAATAAAACATATTCAACTTACACACGCACACACACACACACACACCTACACACACACACACACACGCAGAAAACAACAATAATCCTCATAACAATCAACTGTAATAATAAACTGTAACACTATTTGCATCTGATGTTTAATAATATTTGCCAAATGCTCTGCCTTCCAACACCATCTGGGTTCCCGGTGACCTTGTTGAACTTTGACCTTACCACACCAGCCCTTGCCAGCCATCATACATGTCTCTTTGTGTCCTCTGCTACCCTCCCCCAACCCACCCGTCCTCCTATGCTATATATGGCAGATTAATGACAGCCAATAATATCTGATGTTCCTGGACATCAGGCGCAGTAATGAGATGCAGTCCCAATGGGTAGCTAAGGTGTCACCACTAACAAATGCAATGCTGCCATGTGCAATTAGCCTGTAAAAAGGAGGGAAAAACACTAAATCAGTATTGGCTATGATGGATGGAATGAGGAAAGAGAAAAATGTCCCTTTGTTGTCAAACACCCAACATGATGGTGGAATATAAAAAAAACTGAGGGAGAGAGAGGGAAAATGTATCTCTATTCCTCCTCCACATCCTTCTCCGGTGGAAGATGTGGACAGGTTACCTTTATGGAAACATTATTTCTTGACTGCTCCTTGGCAGGAGTTCATTACAGCTCAGCCGAACGTTGAAATATTCTTCGCAAAATGTCAGCATATGTAAATGAGGACTCAGCCCTCATTCGCATGTCATGCTTTGTTAAAAGTTGTTGCAACCTTTCTTTCCTACTTATATCTATCTTTCCATCCCTTATGATGGGATGAGCCGTTTATTTTTAGATTTCTCTTTAATTTTAAAGATACATTTTTTTACAACCAAACAAATAAAACAAAAAAGTATGATTGTCTTAAATGTAACCATTCTACAAACTCATGAATGTAACTCTATTGAACAAATCTGGACACATTCAATATAATATGTATACATTTACTACTAGGTCTGTTATTAAAATGGAGTAACACTACAAATCAAACCACCAATTTTAGTTTTAGGTGGCCATATTTATATACAACAATAGGCTTTAGTAAAGCATGTTTGACAACAACAGTCTCTGAGGGCAGTTTAAATATTAGTGCGCATGAAATCAATATCAGTGCAGGCTGTTACACAGTAAAAAGATGCTGGCGTGATTCAACATTTATGCAAAACAACAGCTCAACTATGTCATGTCTTGGCTGGTACCGTCCTCGATGTAGGCCCTGTGGCAACTAAGAAGGATGAGAAAGGAGATCTCATTCACAGCTTTCCATGTGCCCAGTGGCTCAAAAGCATCGACTGGTTGCCCAGTCATATCCTAATGTGACAGCTAGCACAGCTTAAAGCGATTGGCTAACGCACTGCTAATGCTGAACGCACATAGACTTTCCCCCACTTCTCTCCCACTTTCTTTTCTTGATGAGCAGATTCAACACTATAAAAGTTTTTTTATTCACATTTTTTCCCCTCTATCGTGTGTTAAGGGCTTCAGATGCAGGGAGATATTGTAAATAATTTCCCAAATCTGGCGGCTTCTATAAGGGGCTGTTCTCAGATATACTGCTGCACATACTGTATGTACTGTATGTGTGCAACTACTATTGTCAAACATTAATGTGTGTGTGGGTGATGAGGGGGAGTATCTCTAGTTTTCCCCTAGAGCTGTGAGAAGAGGGGATTTGGCACACGACTCCTTTGAAAAGAGAGCTGTCGTGCTCCAATATTCAACAGCCTGATTTAGCTTTGTGCCCCAACTGTACCCTTAGCACCGGCTAAGTCTGCGGAGGCTTTATCAGCCTAATGAAAATTACATTCACACCCGCGCCATGCCTGCCTATACCGCCTACATTATGCAACAGATGAGTATTGGGGCCAGGATGTTTAAGTTTGATAGCATTTCTTAAGCAGGATCAAACTGGAAACGCAGAAGCTGTGTTGGCGGTGATGTGAATTTGATGAGTTCAACAGTGAAAGTATTCACTTTTCGTATATACAGTAATCATAATGTTAACCAGGTTAAAACCAGGTATTTCTCAAGTTTTATTTTTTTATTTTTTTACTATGTAGGAATTTTCTTTGCAATACCCATTAGGTGGGATAAAATTGATATAAAAAATAACTTTCTGAATAATTGACTCCATGCTCATAACGAGAGCAGGTCCCGTCATTTGTTATGAGCCAAATGTATGCTACAATATTCCAAATCCAGTTAGCAGAAAACTGATGAGTTTCAGGAAGGCACTGAAATCTACATGCAAATGTATAATAATCACACATCTACAATGTTGCAGTGTTAAGAAAAAAAAATACCTTGAATTAAATTATCATGTGGGCTGGAATAATCATAATGTTATTGAAAACTCAATTACGAAGGCAAGCCATGTCTGGAAATTAGCTGAACTTAGCTGAGGCAAATCAGCCCCCTTGAATTCATCAAGTATGGATTATCACAATATTACATGTTCACTTTGATTCTGCTGTCCAAAGACAAACATTCCCAGTCACCGCAGCATTGCACCCCACGTTTGGTTTATTCATGAACTGCGCTCTGATCTATTATACATACAAAACTGATTCTATGCTGATCGCCCCAGGCTAAGAGGCACAGACATAGAATTAATTATATTATATACACATGCATGATAATTGTGTATGATTCGGTCAAACGCCAAGGTATTTCACTATGTGTGATTACCATTGTTGCCATTGTTATTATTCTCATTATTGTTGCTAATATTATTATTGTTATTGTTTTCTAGGTACAGTATCCATCTGGGGCTTATTTTTTTAAGATATCAGGACATACTGTATGTGACCGCTTCCCTAAAATAAATCATAGTATTGGCTGACGAGGCTCCTGATATTAATACATAAACAGCATGCTCACATAGCAAGAAAATTACTTTGAAATTAAACACCAGGTTAGCACAGGTCGGCCACACGAAAGAGAGATAAGGGTAGTAATTCATTAAAAAATATTAATGAAATATCCCCCACTATGCAGCCTGCATAGAGACAACTATATGTTTGACTATTGCAACATTAAAAATATTTCCTCTGGCTGATGAAGCTTTTTAAATGTTTGTATTTTTATATATTTTTTAACAATATACTGGTTGTAACGCTGTCTTCCTCGCCCAGGTTTAATTCAAAATATAATTTGTATTTGAGACTGGGAGCATCATGCATGGTTTGCTGATCAAATTCCAACACACGCTTGACAGTCCGATATGATTCAACCCTGAGATACATTTACAAATAGTACACTGCCTTATGCAAAACAGTCACTAAACCAAGCCTGAGCAGCTAGCACTGAATACATGGAGGTCAATTGCATGGTTGGGATTATTTACTACACTCAATGAATTTAGGCATGGGCCATGGAACTATACTGTATGCACTTGGGTCTGTTTGTCCGCCTGAGCACTTCATTACTAAACACATTCATCTGTGCATGCATATTGTAGATGTCGGGGTCTTTGGCTACATGAAATAGCATGTGTCTGTCAATCTGATCTGAAGCATTTTTACTTCATTTCACAATTCACAGCTGTTCTACGGCGGAAATCAAGTCACAAGAAGAACATAAACGTCAGTTGAAAATGACAATACAGTACAGAGGCAGTCTGTTTATGAACTAAGAAAACTACATACTAAAAGAGTGGCCCTGAAAATGAATGTCTTCCCGTGTGTTTGTGCTAGCATCCACATTTGTGTTAATGTGCATGTGTGTGTGAGTTCCTCTGGGTTAACTCTGTCACCAGCCTCTGTCTGTTCCCTCTGCAACGCTGCCTGCTATGGATGAGCCCGGGAACATGCGGCCCTCACTCCGAGACGACTTCAATCCCCCATTATCAGGGGAGCGCACATTGCCGCTCACAAGGGTTTAATTTATTTGTGCCTGTTTCAGCCCAAGATTAAAGTTTAATTGGCGCTGACTGGCAGCTCCCAAGTTTTGACTAATTCTCCTTATCGGGAATCCTTACCGAGTAGCTCTGGGCAATGTGAGGCCTGCCTGCCTAGTGTGTTGTGTGTGTAGTAGAGGTACTCAAACACACACAGTAAACACGGTAATCCCTTATTTTAATTGGTCGATACATTGAGTACCTGTGACTTTGTTTTTGTTTCAGTTGTGTTTTTATGCATGTGTGTGCGGCTTCAATGCAATATGCTTGTGTTTACGGGTGCCGGTATATATTTGTTAACTAGATGCCTCCTTGGCAAGGCCCCCCAAAAACGTTAGGATTGTTGGGTAATTAGACAAGTGTCATAATATTTACTACAGTATTAATAATTGATTTGTACATGTGGAGCCATCGAGCTAACAAAATACGAACCTCCGTATTGTTAACAGAAACGTAAGCTCGGCAGTATCGGTATTGTATTGCCTACACAACACACATTTACAGGCCCCAGACAATATTTCGTACTTAAAGCAACAAAACAAGAGGTAAAAAATATTTGGATTGTGTGTTGACTGTTTTGCGCCCATGTACTCTTAATGATAACTCCGCATAGAATAAATCATTATTAAGTGTGTTATTGCAGAGGGATTACATTTACATAAGTGCATGTTTCTGGCAGAGTGATATCCCAACGTAAATAACGCTGAAAATCTAGTCCCGTGTTTGATCAGCCAAATCTGACGAGGGCGCAGCAATCGTTTGTGACTTGCTAATGTTATTCAGCTGCTGTTAAAAGCTGTGGAGGATTTGAAAAGCCTCATTGAGCCGGCCGACGACACGCACGTGAAATAGGATTCCCTTTGGTTGTAACTAATGCTAACTAACTAATAACTAATAATTAATAAGAGCATCGCCGCTACATGATCCTAAACATGCAAATGCAGACGAGTTCAAAGTTGGTAGCTCAGGTCAAACAGTAGCTGTTCCAAAAGCCAGGCACACACACACATGCAGACACACACACGCACACACACGCAATCACACACACACATGCAGACACACACACACACACACACAGACACACACACAGAGACACACACACACACGCAGGCACACACACGCAGACACACACACACACGCAGGCACACACACACAGACACACACACACGCAGACAAACACACGCAGACACACACATACAGACACAGACACACGCAGACACACACACACACAGACACACACACAGAGACACACACACACACGCAGGCACACACACATGCAGACACATACATGCAGGCACACACACACATGCACACACACAGACACACACACACACACACACACACACACACACACACAGGCACATACACACGCACCCCATGTATACACGCGTCTAAGAATGAGTCTGCTTATTTGCATTCACGCTCATTCACACTCAATGATATGAGTCAATATTATGGCGTGTGTCACGGTACGCAGAGTCTCATTTGACTATGGGAACATTTCAACCCAGGGAATGACACGAGAGAGAGAGAGAGAGAGAGAGAGAGAGAGAGAGAGAGAGAGAGAGAGAACAGGTGGGGGTGAATGGCACGGCCCATTGAATACAGTCTTTCACCTGCCAGGCTAAATCTGGGCTCATGCCAAAAGTACAGGTAGTGCAAGCTCGGCACCCAGCTGGGGCCGACAAGCCTCTCCGCTAATGCATACACGCTCCCCGAGCACAGCTCTAACACATGGAAGCGCATAGGGGCACGCAGGTGGCAAGCATGATAACGTGTTAGCATGTGTGTGTAGCACAAACACATGTAAAGGTAAAGGTGCTTTTTTTGTCACATACACATACACATAGCGGAGTTCATCCTCTGCGTTTAACCCATCCCTCAAGGGGGCAGTGGGCAGCTGCTGTGCAGCGCCCGGGGACCAACTCCAGATAGAGGCTAGTGTCACTAATCACATGACACTGACAGGAGAGCGAACCTGACATGTTTTTAGATAGTGGGGGAAAACGGAGTATCCAGAGGAATCTCACACAGACACGGGGAGAACATGCAAACTCCTCCACACAGAAAGGCTGGCACAACCGGGGTTTGAACCCAGGGCCTTCTTGCTATGAGGGGGAATGATAGAGCACCGGGACAGGCAAACGCCACAGTACATTCACAAACTTAATCTTACGTTTTTTATAAGTTTACGTTAACTGCAAAAACTATATCTACAGTAAGTGTGATAATCTTGTTTATAGATTTAAAATCTAGTTGGACTTGTTTCTAATATAAATGGCTTATCTAGTGACTTAATTTAAGTAAATGTGAGAAATCTTATCAAGTGAATTTCACTTACTGCACTGGCAGCCAGTTTTGCTTGTTCTAAGCATTAGTAAGCTCATAATTAATATATTTGCACTTATATTTGATAGGGCATTTTTTGCAGTGTTCACATTGCCCACCTTGTTGCTCGCTATTCATCTAATGTAGTCTTTCGATGGCCTGCTATGCTAATTGCTATCGTGTAATTGTTAGTACAGTAGGCACTCAATGTGGACATACAACAGTACTATTATCCACAACTCTATCATTCATTAATGTATCTTAACTTCATGGAAACTAGCAAAGTAGCATAATCGATTCAGATTTACCGGCATTATGAAACCGGGATGCTGTGCTAATGCGCCAGGGAGCCGACCATATAAACGTATAGGACTACACATAGGCCTTATTGTGTAGCACTGCCCACCAATATGAATGTGTTCCCTCATAACATGCCGCTGACATCCACGTAATGGACAGTATATGATGAATAGTCTACGTCATTCACTAACTCAATCTGAAGACGTTAAAAGTTTTTCGTCCACTATTGCTTGAGCTGCTGCAGTTCTAAGGTGTCCAAAGGTTTGATCTGATGCTGATTATCACATAGGCTACAAATGTCAATATGGACATGCTACACATTGTTAGAACAAGATTGATTATTCACAATTAAAGTGTTCAGTTATCCTAGAAAACTACAGCAGCAAAGTAAAAACTGATTCAGGACATAAACCACTACCACTACTGGCCTATGTAAACAAAAAGAAAACTTTCGAAGCATAAAAAGTCTAGCCTTGCGAGACTATGCTGATCTCGCGAGCTTCAGTTTTATTTCGGTGTGAGAATCAGACTGGAAAACCTAGAAATAATTTTGAATGTGTCCGAGTAACAACTATGTATGGTTATACAGGCGTGGTTTAGGTTTGCCAACAGCAAAAACGACCAGATGGTTCATCAAATCAACTGCCAAGTTATTTTTTGAAAGTGCCTGCCATTTATAAACAGTTTCAATGTACGGCTCCCCAGATAGAGTTGTGAAAACAATTAATATGGCATGTCAGGTTATAAAATGTCAGAATATGTGTCAAAAACGGCCTATTCCTTATTTATATTCCTTGAGTTCATAAGGGTTCCTCGATCAAAACAACCAAAGCATTTTTTCATACAGTACATATTAATCCAAGATGTGAGTATTTTAAGACTGCTCACTGCGTTCAAGGGAAACGTCGCAGGATGCTAGCTTCCTCTAGTCTTGACTAATCACAGTTTGACACAAGATCTGAAGATCTTAAAGTCTAAATTTATTGGTTATTCTTAAAAAAAAAAAGTTTGTACATCTTGCTTGTCCTCCTCACATAGGAGTGCAATACCGTGTTTCACCACACATTCACCATTCATTTTGAGGGGCACTGTTTCACTCATTGTAGGATATAGATAATAGATAGGCTACTATGAGAAACTAAAAAAAGAGATCGCACTAATTATGTGATTTTCCTCTGATGAAACAGCACAGAATTACCAAATATGTTAAACAAAATGTTGTGTGCAGCCTAGAAACCAATCGGCATGCATCCCCCTCAGTCAGGTGGAGATGCATCCCCATCCCCTTAGAAGCATACACACACCCACACGCACACACGCACGCACACACACACAATATGGAATACAGGGCGAGGGGCAGTGTCAAATGTGCAACCTTGCTGGGTGTAAAGGAATGCATGTGATCCTACTGTATATGCGAGGCTTACAGAACCTGCCTTGGGTCTGCTTACACCAGACCTCCAGCTACTGTACTGCAGAGAGCGTTGTTCCTACATCCTAAAGGTAGTCATCTATTGCAAACTAAATGCAAGCTAATGCACTTTTGATCAAATTCAACAAATATCTCCTCACATGTCGCTATCTTACCGTTTGTGCGTGTTTAATAAATTATCTTATACTTCTACACAGCCCTGGCTCCGTAAACAGTCACATAAACAATGTGGCGAACACCGCTCGTATCAAATAAACCGTAGCATTACGCTTTGCTTCACAGTGCATTTTGACGTGTGAGGCGACGCCGCGACCGCGGAGCTTGAAATTAGCAAGAATGACTCTCGTCCAGACCAGAGGCTCCTGCTGATGTTACCTTGGCGTGACGCCACTGTTCTCCCACCATCTCACCACTGTTCTGTGGTCCTTCCTCTGCTGCCTGAGAGCAGAGAGGAGGGAGTTCCCTCTTAAGGGCTTTTCCACATGCGACCAATACATTTTCACTGAGAAGCGTGCGGGCTAGGCGGCCGAGGCGGCTGAGGCGGGCAGGTTGGGAGATGGAACGGCGGGCAGGCGCAGTCCCGAGAAGTTTGCCGCTTGTGTGCACGAATCGCCAACATGGCCGCCCGCCTCCGAGATAAAATATATTTAACTATTGAGGTGGTGGCAACAAACATTTCGCCTTCTTGACTTGCAGGTACAGTATGTAAGCTAGCAAGCAGCACAGCCGAACCAACCGAAGATTGTCATAAAATTATAATTTTTTAGTCACCTTTCACAAGCTTTTACCTACACGGCTACACCAGACACAAAACGTGCGAAATATGCTGACATGTTTATTGGACATGGCCTACAGTTGATATTATTTTAAAAAACTTTATATGAAAATGCACCAATGACATGCTATATCATATATTCTCCACATATTTTGTCTCAATTCATTGAAAATAGGCTAGGTTTATTTAGAGACTGTTAATAAATATATATGTTTGGTTAATCTACGTGGTTTGTTTACTGTTGTGTTCTCATGGTTACCTCAAAACGAGAAGCGTCGCCTCCGCGACCGGGCAGTAGATTTGCCTTTCACATGAGAGGCGGGCGGGAGGGTGCGGGACGGAGAGCAGGACGTCGCTTCCCGTGTGAAAAGCCCTTCAAGCTCAAGTCAGGCAGTTCTAAACAAACAGCCACTGTATGAGACAGATGGTGTCAGGCTGCCGAGCTGAGGTGCAAGAGAGACACAGCCAAATACCGGAGGTTGGTTGCCAGTTGTGTGTGTGTGTGTGTGTGTGTGTGTGTGTGTGTGTGTGTGTGTGTGTGTGTGTGTGTGGTGCTTCCGTGCATGTATAGAGGAAGTGTTCCATTGACTTGGCTTGGAGGAAGACTTACATCTCCTTCACTGAGACAGGTGCTGGCATTCCCTGCTAGTCAGCTGGGAAACCAGAGCTCAAGAAGTGTCTTTCTAATGCCTGAATGTGACACATACACAAGCATCTTCTGCCACCCTTCCACTCCCTGTTTGCAAGGTTTTATGAGGTACAGACGGAGGCCAAAAACCGACAACTTGGGAACAGAGGATGCTGGCTTTTTTGGAGTGCAGTACAAGTCATGTGGTTAGGGTTGGCCAAATATCCTCGCCGCCAAAAGACAGCTCTTGCCCCATGTTTCAGCTTGTGTGTCCTCCAACAGAATTCTACTCGATGTTGAGAACGACAACTGAAATACACTTTGATTATTACATTTTAGTTTGCCTAACAGATGAGTTCAGTGTTTAGAGAAACAAAGTTCAGTATGCCTTCTGCGTGTAGACTGTCAGAAGTAACATGACTGACTCATACTGATGTTTGCAAACCTTCTTTTGCTAGCCATCTCCATTAAGCCCAGTTAAGCCTTACCGGCCACTAAGAAAAGTCTAATAATGTCATCAATGCAACTCAGTGTGACTGAGAGATACTTTAATTCAAATAAACAATTTTAAAAAAGTGAGTGACTTAACGCTTAATATATGTCAGAAAATGCTGAGAAGTTGACATTTATTTTGAAATGGGATTACCTGTTGCAATGATATATGGATGATTATAGAAACCAGGAGAAGTTAGACTTGTGTGCTATGAAAACAAACAGCTTGCCATTTCTATCTCACCGTATAGCCCACAGAAAAACAGGGCCCTTCAAGTGAAATCCCAGATATTCCTCACCATCGCCGGCTTAGCGTGCTGAGAGATGGATCTTATCAAAGGGATCATGACGGGCGCACCAGTCATTGCATGATTAAGAATGTCAAACCATCCCTGTTGATGTGGATCTTCATATATTTTGCAAGCCATTGTAACTCAACATACTCGTCGTGTTCGGTGATGCGCTCCTGGTGCCACATCCTTGGGGGTCTGGGGTATGTTGGTGTGTAGGCTCGTTCTGTCAATG
>JAODUE010000013.1:667808-691890 GCA_027564755.1 Amblyopsis hoosieri
AAGCACTTTGTGTTACATGAATTTGTATGAAAAGTGCTATATAAATAAAGATTGATTGATTGATTGATTGATTGATACTGTCGGCTATGTACATCCTGTGTACATAAGGAGAATGTAATTAGCCATTTTATTATGCTGCATGCAAATGGAAACCATTACATGTTTGTATTTCAATAAATGTAGTTCACTAAAAAAGGCACTTGTGTGTCTGAGCATTAAGTGAATCAGTATCTTATATTTACACACACACCTACACCTACACACACACACACTTCCCCATGTCAGTAACATCCCACAGTGTGTGTGTGTGTGTGTGTGTGTGTGTGTATGTGTCTAGCTGACAGCAAAGCACACACGCGTGGACACTCACCACAGCTGCTGCAATGGAAGCTAAAGACGGAGAACTTTGGCCGCCGCCACCTCGCACGGCAGCCTGAGCTGATGCCTGCTGACACGGTCACAACAACGCTCAGCGTCTTCGCCGCTACGTTAGGCACCAGGCGTCAGGATCATACTAAGGCTAAACCCTTTGTGACGACAGCACCTGCTCAGTGTCAGCTGTAGTCAGCCGTGCGGGAACAGTAGAGGAGGAGCGGATGCAACAGGATGTGGAAGAAAGCCATCGTCTCCTTCTACCACTTGCTACAGTATAGGTGTGTTTCACACCATTGGCTTAAGAAGCATATATGCAGGATAAAAGACTTGTCATGCATGGTAACTTACAGTATAGCAATTGGATATACTGTATTTGGTAATATAGGCCTATTAACAAATAAACTGCAGCATATAAACTGTAGCTGCTATATTGATGTATGGCATTGTGGTTTCAACCAGCTTTGCAAAAATGTCCTTTAGATTTGAAACTTGAGGCTGAGTAGCTCCGCTCACCACTCCTCCCCTATAGTGCAGGTGCAAACGTCTCCCCCTCAATAATCAATAATACCCTTTCCTTATTATACCATAACATGCAGCTCACAATCAGTTCATAAACAGTGAACTAGAATATACTGTAAATACGGGGTGCAGTCGAGTATTGTTGCTTAAACATTTAGCAAACAGTAAATCTATCTTAATCTCTACTGTCCCCAGTAAATATAGATAGATGTAAATATGTATGATAAAGTAGGGCACCGCTACAGAAGCGAGGGACGGGGATGCTCGTGTTTGTCACCCCTGCGCCAAATTGAGGCCACCCTTTTGAGGTCAGCGTGGTGTGGGAAGGTGCAGCGGGTTGCAGAATGTTGTTGGCACTTGGCGGGACGCCCGCTGCCCTCAATGACGTCTCAGGCCAGCTCGCGGCGGGAAGCGCAAATGGGAGTAGATCCGTTGTTCCATGCCATCCGCCTTGCACTCACTATACTTTGTCCGGGAATGGCTCCACTGAGCACAGCTGACATCAACGCTTTTGAATAAATAAATAAACAAATAATAATAATAATAATAATAATAATAATACTAATAAAGAGTAAAATAAAATAAAGTAAAATGGAGCATCTGACTGTTATTTAGACACAAGCTTCAGTTAACCTGCACAATGTGTCAGGATAGAACGAACACATTCCCTGTTAGTTTAGGGAATATTCTTCTTTGTTGCGCGTGTTCGATTATGGGATGGTCCAATGAGTGCACACAATGTGAGGCCAGAATAGCACTGCCTGTCCCTCCTCACCCTTTATCCTCCTAAGCCTTTTTTTTTGTTCTATTTTGGGAATGCATTGTTTTACTGCAAATTATAACCATAAAAACCCTCCAATCCCCCATTCTTTTAAATTAATAGAATTACGCAAAAAATGTAATGATAGCAATTAAGTCTTGAAAATGCAAATTTTATAGTCAAGGACGATTACCTCATTTATAGCATGTGCTGGAATGATGCCAGATGAAGGTAATTTAGATCCCGGTTGCTCACGGTTACATCATGATGAATTTGAGATGTGCGGGGCCTCATCACGCACCTACAGTCACCCAACCCTCAATCAAACGCAGCGGTTGGTGGGGCGGGGCTTAGGTGAACAAGGCTGCTGTCAGGAACGACAAGAATAGCTAAATGTGTTTGTGAAATAAGGTGAGACAGACAGACAGCTACTGTGGGGTGTGTGTGTGTGTGTGTGTGTATGTGTATGTGCGTGTATGTGTGCGTGTGCGTATGCGTATGCGTGCGTGCTATAAATTCAGAACATGATCCAAGAGAACTAACCATACGTTTTAACAGGTTGGTTTCTTGACTTGTTTGACTTCACAAATATTATGCATTCCCACTGCTTCTTCACAATAGGCGGAAAAGTATCCCGATGGCGTTTTACTGTTACTACTGACATTTCGGGGTGAAATGGATTCAGCCCAGGTTTGATAGGGCCACGTTGCAGTGAGACAATATAAAGCAGCTTCCAACACAGTGTTAACCTCATAATGTTTATTGCCCCAGATTAAAATTTTGCATAAAAAATCTAGACCCAAATGACATTTAAATGCTGGGATTTTTAAAAGGCAACTGCATTTGGATGCATACAAAACACCCCCCGCTAGTTAATTATTCACGAAAGGGGGCTGTAATGACATGCATTGTTTTATGTGGTGCTGCCTATAACCCCATGACCTCTGGGAACATGTCACTTAAATACTTTTCTGCTCAGCAGCTGTACATGCTGGTGTGTGTGGCATGTCACCAGAGATATGTTGAAGAGACAGACCACATCAAGGATTCTGAATAGAACTATGTGGGACAAATCCATACTGTATACTACAGCAGTTGAAGGAAAAGAGACAATTGTCTGCTTTATAATGGCCAGACCTTAATTATTAAGGGTGTTTAGCTATTGCAAGCTAACCCTGTTTTTAAGCCAATCGTGTTGTTGATGCAAGCCAACTGTGCATGTGTACAGTAGTAGCAGTATAACCTTTGGGGGAATAAAATACTTTTTAAACATTTTTGGACAAAGTCACCAAATGTTTAAAGCAGTTTTTATCAAATTTGACAGATGATTGTATACATGCAGTTTTTGTCCCAGTGACCATTGAAAGCGCAGTTGTGGCTCCCTCCATTCATTTAGATACGGTTTTCATAATAACTGCACAGAGGCATAAGCAAGATGGCTGCTGAGCGGCCAGGCTTGTCTATATGGACTTTGATGTAACTGGAACTTGAAAATTCAATGATATGAGATGAATTATCTTTCCAGTGTCAATCACCTTCTTAAAAATATTGATCTTAGAGAAGGAATAAATGCTTGTCTGATGAATATATATATAGAGATACATATATACAAGCACAGTTTAGTTTAGTTGTGTTTGTGCATGACAACTTACATATTGAGAGTACTGCTATCAGTAATGTCATGTGTCTGGCAGGTAGTGTTTATTTAGAACTACAATAATGGCACAGATTAGGCCCGGTGTCGTTGTTCAATAGTGTTCAGAAGCATCTCTTCCGTTAGGGTTTCTGGTTCATTTGATATTGATTGTCTAGCGTGCCATCTAGCCGAACAAGCTAAAAATGTCAATGCCAGGAATAAAATAGTGACTTTTCTAAATAATTGTTGTCTCTTGTGCCACTACTTGACATCTGTGTCGCTTTCAAATTGAAAGAAAACAAAAAAGACAAAAGTTTTAATGCTATTTCGTTTATCTTAACATGGCATCTACAAAAGTATATAATGAAAACAGAAACTGAAAAAAAAAAAAAAAACATCACGCAAACTCAATTATTGTATTACTTGAAAACCACGTAACTAAAGCTTCCCCCATCTGGCCATTATACAGTTTATCGACACGCATTGCACCCAGCTTTGACTTCCTCTCAACCCCATCCATCGGTCAACAGAATTGCCCCCTGGTAGGGAGATAGAGGGGTCTGCAGTGCTAATGGAATTGGGGCGACGCTGGGAGCGTAGAGCCTGGAGAAGCCTGGCTGATCCCCCAGGCCATGGCTGCCATGGGATGAAATACAGAGACTATTACAGCAGAGTTGTAAAGCCCCACACGCTCCACGCACTATCATAATAGAATATTGATTCTATCAGATTCCAGGCCCCTGCCTGTCCCTGCAATGGAGGGAAAAGAGCACGAAAGGTCATTGTGTGACAGAATAGAATGAGGGAGAGACAGGCATAGAGAGAGAGAGAGAGAGAGGGGGGGGTGGTAGAGAACATTAGACAGAGGGAAAATGTGAGAGAGTATTTTTATGATGCAGTATTTCAGCAACACACAGTACCAAAGCGATAACCGTGGAAAGGGAGTAAAATCTGCAGTTTCATGTATTGTTCACGTATTATAAGTTGATCTCATTTCTGCTGTTCAATTAAACCCCCCATATTTCCCCCCGTATTGCCTGCTGCACTTATTTCTTAATTTATATATGTATTTTTGCATAGCTGCATCTGTCTCTGCAGCCATAAGTAACAGGGAAGCAATTTCAACCATTAATTGTTGATCAAGGCGGTTGGGAAAAGCGCCAAAAGAAAAGGATGACAAATAAGCACCCGCCACGCGAACAGCAGTACAAATTACACCACAAGCAGGAGACGTTTCTGCTTGATTGGAGCAATTTAATGTTTTCTTACAAAAAGAGAGCGCAAATCCTGCGAGGACAGTTAAGGAAATGACTTTTTAATCATCCGAGGAGCCGATGCGCCTTGTCTCTCCCGATGGCCCCATATTGAAGACTCTGAGCCATTAGGAGATCGAGGTTCCATTGGCGGAGGCTGTTCCAAGCAACAGTTGGACCGACTTTACAGAAGACACAACAGAACTTGGTGCAGAACGTCAAACATTTGACACTTTGCTTTTGTGAGCATAACATGTTATTTAGCAGATAATGGTGAGGCCAGGGCAGTACTATTGGTATTTCTGTTTGGAATCAACGCTGCCACTTCAATGTGAGCAATGTCGTTTTTAAATATGCGTGTACTGTAAATACTGTACGGTAGCACACCACTACAAGCAACAGTTTGTTTGACAAAATAAAAAAAGCATTTGGCATCATACTCTGTCTTTAACCAAGTCAGGGGAGGTATTGTATATATGCATACGAATGTCAAAGTCGCATGCACCACACATTAGGAAATTGACTAATCTTCTCCTTGACATTATGGCCCGTACAAACTTGGTGATGAATTCTGTTTTTCCATGGCCCTTGGAAAATATATTCATGAAATTTCAATGTCCAATGAAACAAGTCATCTTTTAAGCAGAGCTCGACTGTGACATACCATTCCTCTTTCCTATTCCAGACAGGCCTTTATTTTAGTCAAATAAATAGCCATTTGTTTTCTCATATTTCTTTTTTTTTTATTTTTTTATTTATTTTTTATGAATCCACACAGAGGCTTGGTAATTGAACAGTAGTTGTTGTCGAGGGCCCCCGACAAATGAAACTGCCATTGTAGCATCAAAAATAATCAATTTGATGAGTCTTGTGTATAGTCCCATACTCAAAGTAATGTGATATTGATTCGGTGCTCTGATGTACTGCTTCGCTCGTGCAACAGAATGATTATTGGCTTTTGACAAATTCCGGCACAATATTTTTTTTTACCACACTCTCTCTCTCTCTCTCTCTCTGCCGCTGTACACCTCTTCTGTCTCCACACAGCTGCTCCTGTCCAGAGCATGCTTTGTATATGTGTAACCTTCACCCGCAACAAATAAGGCCTCCCTACAGCTAAACAACAGCGTGAGTACCATTTGACGCCATCCGTCAAATGGTACGTTGAATCATTTTGTATACAGCACAATTTGCATGTAAAAGACGTGCAATTTTAGATGATCTCACTCCTTCACTCACTCACGTGCACACACACGCACACACAAACAGGCATGTTTAAGTTATTACATTTCATAGTATTGTGTGGCATATTGTGGATGGTGGGTCTGGAAAACTAATATATTATTTATATCCAAATCACCTCCCCTGTCCGGCCATGTTATGTATGACAATAAACCTGTCTCCCCCCCCCCCCTCCCCACCGTCTGTGTTTCAGTATTTCAGTCTATTTAACACAAATTTTTTTTCTCTGGTTTCCCGTTTGGAGTTTCAAGGTCAACAACTTCCAGGTCAGAGGTTCTTGGATGGGATTAGGACGCACGCATGTGGTTGCCTCTGTGGCTAGAGATGCAGAGATGAAGAGACACATCGCATTAGCATAAATGAAGGGGGTATTCTGTAGGTATGATGGGTCAGCGGAGCCACACCAGGCCAGTCTGTATTGATTAGTGTGTGGAATCAAGTAATAAACACAGTGAGACGCTTGGCCCCAGCGAGGACATGGTTCACTTAATGTCTGCTTTAACAAGGGTTTATGTGTGTGTGTGTGTGCGTGTGTGTGCGTGTGTGTGTAGTACAGAAGCCGCTAAAAATGCAAAGGTGTGCATTTTACATTCAGTAAAGCTTAATGTATGGGTGTCTATGGGAACGTGTGTGCGTTATGTGTACCTGCTGGTGTGGACTTGTGTGTGCTGTCGTGCATTAAATCACCACACACACCCACACACACACACATGTACGCGTGCACACACGCACACACACAGGCGCCATGTGCATGGAAAAATCAATATGCGAGTGATAGAAATACACTAGATTGTTCTCTAGGTGAGATTGATCTGCACTCCTATGAGGGTCTGTCCAAAACCAAATAATGGTTAGGGGCCACTGACCCCTGAGAAAACAATAATTATAACCGAACTGTGCACGCCTGGACCAAACATAAAGGGCTTTGGTCACTGCAGGCAAAATGCTAACATGGCAAAGGTGTTCAACACACAGAAAGCTCATATACACACAATAAAATATGTATGCAATAATTCCTACTGTAGCCTATGCTAATGCTGAATAACATAATCATAATATTGTATCTTCGAGTACATATAATTTAGGAGGCCCCGCTAAAGTTGTAAGCTACCCTAACATTCACAAACAGTACACCTCAGCACACGGATGTGGATAATTCTCCATGGCCCTGGCATTACAAACGCATTAGCCACCATGCTAACAGGCTAGCTGAGACACTGTGATAGGGAGAGGAGGATTAATTGCGGGTCCAGTACAACTAACCAGGTCAACTAATAGAAACACAGCCTCTCTTGTAATATCCCAGGATTTACTCAATTATGCTAACAGTTGTCTGGAGAAATGTGGCCAAGATGAACTTTGGGACTCTAGAAACTATTATTAATGTCCGGCAGGAAATGAATGCTCCCTAGTTGCTTAAGTGGCTTGTGATGGTCCCAAAGCTAAAAGACAAATTACACACACACAGACACACACGCACACGCACACACGCACACACACACACCGCCCGCTACAAAATGGTAGTCTGTACTATTGCTCCCAAGGCTGGATTGGCTGACAGAACATGCTGCTATTACCTACCAGTCTATCATCAGCCCAGCCACATTTTGAGTGATGAGTCTCCTACAGGATCCAACAGCTGTATGTGCAAATCATGCATATAAATCAATTACCAGGGCCCTATGTACTTTAAATGCACCCATTAATTAAGCAATGTCAGACACAATGAACCGTGAAGTTCATTACATTTTTAGCATTCAAACCTAGGATTATTTGAAGAGGCTAATGGCTAATGGCTAATGGTTAGCTTCGGTTGGCTCACGCATTAACAGCAGCAAGTTGTCTGGGCAGAACGAGAGATACGGGGAGACGATTAAGCGGAAGGTATTGTAGAGAAAGACAGTTTTAGGACATGGAGGGGAAGTCACGGGCCCGCTTGTACCCTACAGTACACACAAAACACGCATACACACACAGAGAGATACACATACAGTACAGGACACATACCAACCCAGCCACACACACACAGCCTGGTTGATTGAAGGAAGATATGTGTACTAGTATCACAATCACACTGGAAATAGAGTGATTTAGTGTGTGTGTGTGACTAAATGCTACTTTACATGTGGAACAGGCTAGGACATGTAAGCATGCATTCAGATGTGGTGTGTGCATGTAAGCGTGTCCCATAGGTGTAGTACTGTACGCAACTTGTGCCTGTGTGTGTACAGTATGTTTTGCATGCATCTCGTGATCTTTGTGTGTGTGTATGCGTTGGAAACGAGGGTGATAGACAGAGAGAGAGAAGATGGCAGACCCAGCTGCTTGGCATTAGGCAATGACCTCTGCATAATGAAAGATGGCGACAACATTTCCCACTCATTACAAGGTTCCACGTTGCGATGAGATTTGCATATTTTCTTTTCCCTCTCTCCGCACCTCCCTTCGACCCCTCCACATCCCCCCATCATCGCAAATCATTTTTTTTCTTCCTGTGAGCAGGACATCTGCCTCCCTGACACTCCGCTGGAAGAGAGGAAATAAATAAATATGTGTGCAAATAGGCACACGATCCCTCCAGATGCCACAGAAATATGGCGCTATGCTGACATCCGTCGTACTCGACGACCGTGTTGGTTTTTTCCGTCGACTTAAGCACCAGAGAATCACGTTCGGGGTCAGTGGAGATGTATACAGTTTGGGCACAAACACCTGACAGAGGTGTGGAGTGTATGTCTGCTTTGCATATTGTTGTTCTTATATCAGGCAGTGCTTCAGGTCACTACTGTATTGCATGGGTCCAATTACAGTCGAATACGGCTAATTTCCATTGAGACAAATCAAGGATTTTGTACAGATGCAGTATGTGAGAGCATAAGTGTGTTGTTTTATTTTATTCTTTATTTTGTATTTATTGACAATAATAAGAAAAATAAGTAGAAACCAAATCAATAAATAAAACAAAAAATAATGCACAATACAGCCAAGGCTAATCAGTCAACACTTCTGTTGCAGGTACAGATAACAAAACACATTTTTGTTTTCTTGACGAGTCTCTGGAAACAATACATTTATTTAGTCACAAAGAAAACATTCTAGCAAACATAAGGCCTGCTTGGTGGATTTGAAAGGTTTTATCTAAACAAGAACTAGATGTAATTATACTTCTACATCAAACAATATGTTGCCAGTGATGACTCTGTAAATAAAATCCAAAAACAACTCTATATGTGCAAAGTTCTTCATCAAAAGAAAGCATTTAGTCGTTACCTTTTTACATTTTAATGTAAAAGTAAAATCAAATAGAAAAGAAAACTCATCAGAAAAACTATGCTAAAAAAAACAACACAAAAACCACCTCTTCAAGTCAACACGGAAATCTATTTTACTAAGCTCGACCAATTTAATTCAAGTGAAAACCCTGCCCGAAGAGTTGCTGATTTCAATTTATGGAGCTGCGTTCACTGCAGCACTTCACAATACAAACTGTTTTATGTGAACACCTCCAGCTGAGGGCTACATAAATATAGAATTAGACAAAGTATTATTTTTTTCTTTTCATGTTGTACTTTCCCTCTCCAGCTACATCCCTCAGGTTGGCCTGCTCTATGCAGATGCAGGCACTTACTTCAAAAAGTTGCGGCTCCCCTTATGATAGCTCTGCAAAAAAAAAAAGCCTTTCTTTTAACTTAAATCAGCAAACGTGTGGCGCGCAGACCTTGCGGCGCGTTTCCCTTACCCCAGAAATAACTGCTTCCAGGGATTGATTTGAAATTTAAATTGCGGTGAAATGGTGTTTGTCATTAACAATCAAATATTTGAACCGTTGGAATACCTTGGTCCCTTCCATCCATCCCCACCCACCTCCCTGCCTGTGCCCCCGGTTAGAGGGGACGCTGCATGCGCGGGGCATCGTTTTGCCAATGATGAATGGCGAAGGTGGCAGTAAAACACAGAAAACAAAGCGTGCTCATCAACATAGAGAATATAGGCACCTACTGCAGCATTAACACATCAAAACAAGCGTAGAGGGATTAAGGGATCTTTGATGTGATGGTTTACCATTCAGCTGCAAGACCAGTATGCACCAGAATGACTTTAACGTCCCAAACTCTGTATGAGACAGAAGGAGAAAAACAACCAATCAGAATGAGAAGAATAACAAGAAAGAAAGATGTATACACAAACACAGCGAGAGATAGGCTAGGAGGAAATGTTGTCGTCTCTAAGAGCCAGTGGCTTTGCTTAACGTTCATTAGGGATCTGATTGAATTCAGGGGTGTAGCACTGTCACTGTTAATGGAGTGAGCTCTAATTGGAGCACATTACCTCTAAAGGCTCTGGCTACTGTCACAGACAGACAGACAGACAGGGCAGGATACAAAGCATGCGTCCAACACATCTTGTTTAATGCTGGAAAAACACTTAAACACACAATCCCAAAATGTCATTAGCTAGAGACAGTTGACAAACATTAGGGTGAAAGTATATCAACTTCACAGTGAAGTAATTCACTGATTACTGTAACATTCAGTTAACAGCCTATCTGCTTAATAAATGTAGCCATTTAGAAGAACACAACATTTTAAAATGTCCGTGTGTGTGTGTGTGTGTGTGTGTGCGCCACACCCAGGCCGCGTCTCTGATGGTTTATAGATGGAGGTGAGCAACAACTTCAAGGCCAAGGTAAGGCGGGTATAGCAGTTAATGATGAGCCGTTACTGCTGTTCCACAAGAGCCAGAGCTTGAGCCGTAATGGCCGCCCATAAAGGGGAATCATCATCAATGAAAATGACAGGTTATTAAGATCTGATTTTAGGTGGCTATGGGTTTAGTATGATAGGTTATCTATCTATTAAACCTTTACAACCTGGCCGTCAACGGCATCAGCGCCAAGCCTGACTCCCTGTGCCCTGTGCGAGAGACACATGCTAATAAGCTCACAACCTTTAATTAAGCAATATGTGTAAGTAGCCAGCCATTATGGCTTGATTTGTGAGCCACTTCATTACATTGAGCACCGGCCAGCAGACACATTTTCAATACGAATCAAGCAGGCCTGAATATTATCCTGCTTAATGTGGGCCCGATATTGATATTTTAGCACTCATGTTCTGATTAGTGACTTTTAAAATCTTAATTTTTCACTGTGTTGGAGAAGTACTGAAAACCAAATAACACACAATTCGTATTTGGGAGCTAGAGTTGTTGAATATTGTTTAATAGAGAGCACATGGTCTATAAATTAAAATATATGTGGGCCATCAAAATAAAATATATGTAGTTGTTTTCTGATTAGCCATCTTCCTCTATTCATTTATGAGTTTATAATAATCCACCACACAATATTGTATGCCATCAATATAATAGCCCAGCATATATTTATAATTTTTATATAACATATGAATTGGTATAGGACAATTTATATCTTACATTATTTATACCTTATTCAGCCAAATCAACCCCCTTCATACCTCTGTCTCCATTATTTATTTATTTATTTTTACTCCCTTCATAAGTAAATTCATGAAATATGTGACAGCTATGTGTGTGTGTGTGTGTGTGTGCGTGAGTGTGTGTGTGTGTATATAATCTTCTATTTTAAATTCTGAACACAATTATGCAGAAAAGAAATTAACCTTGTTTTAACCAGCCAGCTTGTTATATATGAACCTAATAACAACATTGTGCTAGTGTTCTTGTTTACTTCAATGTGCTTGGCCCAGCACCAAGCACTTAAGCCACCTCAAATCAAAAGAGGTATTTCAAATGAGATAACTTACAGGAACTCCTCATTCATGCGTGTGCTTCCATCTCATTGGCTGATGTCATGCAGTGCAAAACTGAAGCCACACCCACTTTCTCCTACTGGCTCAACACGATTGGACCCTGAGGAGTTACAGAGGCCGATACAACACTTATAAATACACTTAGACAACATACAGTACAAGTGCTCACACAGGTATGTGGCTCACAAAAATGGTTGAAAAGGTAATGCTGTTACCGGTGACAAAATAAACATACAAAGGGGAAAAAAATGATATAATACTAATAATAATAATAATAAAAAAGCTTTCCACTCACGCCAAAATGCCTTCTTCCTTTTCCGCAGTTGGTGGGTGGAGCTTTGGCCCTGCTCCTCCTCCTCCCTCTGCTCCTCGGGCCCCTGCTGGGGGCGGGCCCACATCCTCTCTCCGGTTTCCAAGCCCTCCATGTCACCAAACACCTGAAGCATAACACCAAACGCTTGCATGTGACCACACAGGGCCAGCACAGCACAAGGCCAACAAACGACAACGAAAAAAAAACCATAATAATAATCAAATGTAATACAAATACAAATAATATAAATAAACCATCACCTCTGCAGTACAGTCACATTAAATACACATTTCCACATAATTTATTTTAAGAGCCTTCATCTTAGAGCAGACGTCTTGTGTGAACATTTGAACTTGACATTAACCAGGATTAGCAGAGCTGGTATTTTCCTGGAGGGGCAAGAGCAGCAACTGCGTCTGCGCCTCTGTCCTCATAGAGCACATCTTGGAGGGGGTAACTGCCGGATAGTTTATATGACAACTCCTACCTGATCGCCCGGAGGGGAAAACATCTCTCGCAATACAAAAGCTGCCCTACTTATGTACAGCGATACATCCAGTATTGCAGCATTGCAATACAAGGGGGAATAAAAAAATAAAAAAACACACACAACCTTAATCTCGGGGAGGAATTCAATCAAAATTATAGCTTGGATTCTGTCCACCATCCTTCATCTTATTATCCACTATTATGGTAGTCCTGTAAAAAATGTTGGCTAGCACTTTAGTAAAGTTGCACAGGCAAAATTACACAGATACTGTAGCGCAGCAATTGTGCAAACTTGAAGAAGAAAAGTGCCACAGAGTGCTTCTTTATCTGAAGCTAGTATAAACTTGCCAGATAATTACGTACATGTGGTGATCCTCCTGCTAAGCAGCCATGGCTGCTAGGGAGGCATTAATCTCCTCATGTAACATACATAGGCAAGGACATTTTCTCTCTCTCTATCCCTTTCTTTCTGTCTCTTTCTGCCAGCCACAAACACGTACAGTACGCTCCAACAGCACACAGCGCCGACCCACATCCTTTATAAATCATATTCATATTTCCGAGGTTCCGCCGTTGACCTCACAGCAAATGAAGCGTGGGTCCCGGGCTCGGCGACATGGCGACCGGACGCCCAAGCGGAGTAATTAAAAAGAAAAAGGGGAGGGGGGAGTGGAGAATTGATGCAGCTTGTCAATTAATGTTGGCTGCGAGGTGTTTCTCAAAAGGTTAAATTCTTCATATTCTCTGCATGGTAAATTAGGTCAATATTGGCCCCGGCCACGAGGTGCCACGCGCTGAGTCATGGAAACGCGGGACGCCGAAAATCTCCGCGGTAATGAGAGGGTTGATGGCATTTTTACGATGATGACGATGATGAGCGAGGATGCCATCATCGTCATTGTTAGCGCGGCATCGCCTTCTACTCTGCGTTCATAACGCATAAAACATAAATCCGACAATTACCGTGTTAAATCGGTAAATGTTAGTGTCTTCAGTCACTTAATTGTACCGACAACGCTCACAGACAACAACAAAGACAACTGAACCAGCAAATGTCACTGAGTGAGAAAGAAAGAGTTAAAATTGCGGAGAAAAGTGTTTTTATTTGTACAAGACACTGGAGATGCTTATCATCAGCGCTTTTTCCGAGCCATAAATAATTTGCAGAGAGAGAGGTAATATTCAAGCTGGCAGAGCCTTATTTGTGCATCTTTAATGGAAGTTTTGCAGAAGCTGAGCCAGTTCCTGCATATGCTGCCGTCTCCCATATGGGGGAGGAAAAAGAGAGGCAACCGGCACAGTTGGTCCTATCATTTTATAAGTCCGGCAGCACTTAAATGCTAGCCTGGGAGGAAAAGCGATGCGGGGGGATATAAACGCACCAGGGTTTTAGGAGGGAAGATAATGACTTTCCTCGCAATAATTTCTTCATCAGCCATCTTGTTTCTGCAGACAGAGTGGTTACGAGGCCTTCTGAGAAGGTCCTAGGTTATATACTTGCATTTTCCTGCATAATATCATCACCAACAGTTGTTGTCAGTGCTGCAGTTTGTGAATTGGCAGCTGGAGAACATCTGTTTATAGGTGATGAGTGTTTGAAACAGCTACACCTCGCTTTACCTCTAATGTCTTTTATTGGAGTACACTGATGGGAACGTTGCTTGAACTTTTTTCTATTGTTGTTGACTCAACTGGAACATTCTTCCTACGTGGTCAATATTACAGAAACATGCCTTGGGCTGTCGAATGAGACGCAGCATGTGATGGATCATTAATATTAACTTTGTTTATGTGGAATTCAATATGCCAGTAAAAAGCAGAGACACAAACATGCATCATATTTTAGGAGACATCCCCAACATCAAATGGATTCGTTCTGTTCCCAGCATAAATGAGAGCACAATGTTCTATCGGAATATACTGTACAGTATTTGGTTAATTAACGGTTGACTAAACAGCAATAAAAAATATGAATATTTGGTCTTCACATGTCTCCTCACAGTCACTCGCTCAATTGTGAACAAATCAAACAGGACACACCTAACTGTTCAAGTCTGTTCTAAACAGTGTCTATAGCTCAGGGCACCACTTCCAGGGCTTGCTTTTTGAGGTGTTCGTTTAGACTAATTTTGGGTGTTAATGTGTGGATATTATGCAAAGCTACCAGGCCCTGGAGCTGGGGTCATGTTAGTCTAAGGGAGGAGCGGGTCCTCCAGGGCATGGGTGTCCAGGACACTGCCTGAGAAAACAGCTCTCCTTAGGGGAAATGAGCCATCCGTCAATATTTCCTCAGTAAACAGAAAAGACTACTTTGCAGGATTAGACTCTTTAACTGAATGTAACAGATAAATTGTGTCGTTAGAGAGTAAATTGAAGACAAATGTAGCCGAGTTGCTAGTGTCGTCTTACATATGACAAGAAATGTACACTATACACTATAATTGTACACTATACAATATTGAGAAAAATGAATAATAGTACATCTACAGTACATTGTGCATGTGTAGATTTTCCTTTGTTCCTACAGTAGTGATAATACATATGTGAGAATCAAGTCAATGCATGTATTCAAGCAAACTTCAAATAAAGTAACTCAATAGGTAGGTATTGCTTCGAAAACACTCCTAATAAAACACTATATGATCATAAAATGTACATTTATTCATATCAATGAACAAAGGCTCAAAGTAATAATGTTTATATGTTACCCATAACATATAGCTTAGAAACTAAGAAAATCCATATTGTATTTTCTTTTTTCATTAATTTGAAAATGCATAACATTTTGAAAGTAATACTTTTTTTTTTTTTTTGCATTTATTTTCAGTACAGTTTATTTACTTAATGTTAAAGGTATTCCTGCATTGTAGTTCTCTCGCTTAGAGGAGCTGTCACCTTACATCTTCAGGCCAGTTTGTACACAGCACGCCCCGCCATTCAGAAAGCGGCTGCCAGAATTACATAAAGCACTAATAAAATCATCTCAAGTGTTCTTCCGAGTGCTGGGGAGGCCCTATGGTGATTCCTGGATCTCGCGCTGTACATAAAACCAGTGTATATATTCAGGGGAGGATTAGGTGAATATGTAAAGTGAGGGTCCAAGCCGTGCGGGGGGAGAAGACGAGGGCCACAGCGCTCTCCCGTTGAGGCTGAGCGACGGCGTTATCGTGTCCCGCTACCAGCGGCTGAAGGTGGCTACGCAGGGATGCCATCGGCGTCTTGCATAACTGTGAGTCCCCCGCCTGTTAAGCTGCTACAAACAGACAGGAGACCCAAGGGAAATCCTCTCTCTGTCTCTCTCTCTCACTCTCTCGCCCTCTCTCTCTCTCTCTCTCTCTCTCTCACACTCTCTCTCTCTCTCTCTCTCTCTCTCTCTGTGTGTGTATGTGTGGCCTCAGAACGTCTCCTTGCAGTTTACACAGTGGAGGGTCGGAAGGGGAAAAATGATTCCTCGCAGCAGAAATGCCAGAAGTACATTTTTATTATTCTGTGGAAGCAAAGATTGGGTTACTGTGTGTGCGTGTGTGTGTGCGCATGTGTGTGTGCGTGTGTGTGTGTGTGTGTGTGTGTGTTTGTGGAGCAGGGTTTCCCACAATTCAAGAATTTACAACATTGTTAATGAGCGTTTTTATGCTGTGCCCACAATAGCTGGCTGTCTTAGTGACTGACATGATGGTCGTCAAAGTGATATTTGCACATTATCGTAGACATTGTTAAGTGTATACTTAACAATGATAGTTCAGGGCTAGGAGTAATGTCATTTTATATATTGTTTTTAATAATGATTTTATATTGTTATATTGATCTACTTCTCAGATTTACACCTTTGGCATGTTAGAAAATCTTTAACAAATCATGTGTGTTACTATAACGACACTGAGGGGAGGGAATACATTCAGGCTTACTGCTGCCTCTTAAACCTTGAAAACAAGGAATCTCCCTCCGGACCACAGAGCTGCACTGTTGTCTGTTATTTGTACTGGTGCGGAGATAAGGAGCTGATCCAGTCAAAATGCACACACACACACACACACACATTGCATCTTCCTCATTCTCTCTCTCCCCCCCTCCCCCCGATTATTTCCTCATAAGTGCGCAGAGTGGTGAACAATGATGGGTGTTGAAACAAATTCCTTCAGATGCAGTACTGTTAACAGCCACTAGGCGCTTGACTTCAAAATAGAGCAAACTACTGTCTCAACTGTTAAACTGTTGTTAAACGCACAACTCTGGAGCTTCCTTTTTAGTAGCAGTACAGTGTGTTCATTGGTCCATCTAATCACATATTTCTTCTTCTTTTTCAATTTTTTTGGAATGTTTACTATTTTATACTTGTTATATTCTTTCTTAATATTCTCTTCTTTTTGTTTTATTGTTTATTTAAATTTCAATGTACCATTTAAGCCCTTGTATTTTTTTCTTAATTTTATTTTCTTTAATTTTAAAGCACTTTGAAAGGTGTTGCATACAGTATATAACGTTTATTCTTCTTCTTCTTATCAATATGACCCCTGTAGCCCCTCACCTCAACGATGGCTCCGTCCGGGTGCCGTAGAAAGTGCCGGTACCTCTGCCGCAGCCCGCTCAGGTACAGCGTGCAGAGCTCCACGTGCGTGCACACCTCGCCCCCTGCTGGTCGGAGGGCAGCCTGTCCGGCGGCGGGGTCCGCGACCCGCGGGCGGGCAGCGGAGGAGGAGGAGCTCCGAGCAGGCGCCTCCTCCTCTGTCCAGATGTGGTCGTACACCGCCACCTGGTGAGTCGCACAGCAGGGGGGAGGAGTTATATGTGTGTGTGTGTAGTGGTGATAGTGGGGAGGGGGGGGTGACTGCAAACTTCTCAGAAACAGCAAATGCTGAGTTTTTAGTGTGGTTCACATTAAAAGTGAGGTCAGCGATAGTAAGATACTATATATCATAGGTCTTCAACAGGGGGGCCGGGACCCCTAGGGGGTCCTCAGAGGTTCTGCAGGGGGTCCTCCAAATAATTTGATCCCAACATATACATGAACACAAATTCAAACTATGCCATAAATACATCTATCAATTAATGTAATGGCTTGTTTAGTGGCTTACTTATACCTATGGCACTATAGGTCGCCCTACACATTATTGTTGGCCCAGCAACAACATATGTTATACCATATGTGATAGGGCAGGGCTATTCAACTCCCGTCCTTGAGGGCCGCACCCTGCATGTTTTAGATCTCTCTTTGCTCCAACACACCTGATTCAAATGAACGGGTCATTATCAGGCTTCTAACGACCTTGAATCAGGCGTGTTGGATGTGTACAGTATCTATCAGATATTATGCAAATGCAATATTTTTGTATTTGGTGTTATGCTATAGGGTTTGAATTGAAGTTTAACAGTTTTTAAAAGAGTATGTAAACTAATTGGCCTGTAGGTAGGCTACCTAGTTTTGATGGTGGCTGTTACTGTATGAGAAAAGAATGCATGATATTTTAAAGATGTAGGGCCTACATTAAATGCAATTTCTGCCAAAGCAATGACAAATAATCCAGTTTAGCCCACATATACTGCTGTTGTGCTCACTGTGTTAAGAGTTTTGGGTCCTAGCAATTGTAAATATATCAGGATATATTATAATAACAATATTTAGATTATATTTTATTATATTATTAAAACATTCATGTCCTCGCAAGGTTCAGTTAGCTTTTGCCCAGATACAGCCAATACAATTTAATGTCGATTTTTTTTAATTTTTCTTATTTCTACTTTTTTATTTATTTTTGCACTTTTCAGTAGATTTCAGAGACAGTATTTTCACTTTTACCAGAGTCTTTTTTTACACAAGTATCTGTACTTCTACTTAAGTAATGACTTGGTGTACTGTGACACCTCTGGCATTAGCCTTGTTAGTTAGCCTGTTTAGCTTAAACAGTTACTGGCCCTCCACAGCTCACCTATACGGTACATTTGGTACGGTACATGCTGTTTATTGGGACTGACTGCAACTGTGGTTACTAGATACTGCATGAACCACTGCTGTATGTAAACAAGCTAATCCCTGTGTAAGTCCTGCAGGGCTCACCATGATCACTAACAGGTCAAATATCAGGCTGTGTATATGATCCTGGTGGCAGGGTGTGTGTGTGCGTGTCTGTGTTGCACACTGCACCTGTAATGCACTGCCCCTCTCTATTAGGGTGAGACACGGGGCGCAAGCAGAGCGTGTAACGTGTTATATAGGTCATGTAACTTGAAGTTATCCATGTGTGAAGATCATGCCAGTCCCCACACTCCCCCCCAACCCCCTCCCCAACCCCCATCTGCTCAAATGTCTACTGATCACATACATTAGACATGATTAAGATGTTCGCTAGATGAACAAGCACGTGCGCATGCACGCACACACACACGTGCACTCCCACCCACGCACGCACGCACACATACAGACATACAGACATGCAGACAAAATGCAGTCCTGTAAATAACCCTTATCTCCTAAATCAATTAAGTCCAAACGTACGTTTTGGACAGCCAGGGAAGGGAAGGTCAGCATCCTGTCCTGCTTTGGTTACCGGGGGTTAATTGACACATGAGTCAAAGGGCCTCAGATCAGTTCACAGAAAACACACACATACTAGGAGCACACACATTGCAGGCATTAAGAGTGTGTTTACTAACTCCCCACCACGCACGCACGCACGCTCTCACCGTCACATAGACGCAGGACGTTTTTCAAGCGTAGTCTGAGAAACTCAAGGTGACCCCTTAATTGGCTCCGTAATTATGATTCGTTTAAAAAAACACAGAGAAGGGAAAAAAAAAAAAAACACAGTTCACCTCGACCATGAGTGGCAGGGGCGCGCTGAAGGAGAGCCTTAATTTGTCGGCGTATCGATGTCACCTCTTACTTATAAACGGTTTAGCCAAACACACCTCTATGTACATTGGCCTGCAGAATAAACAGCGCGAGCCATTACTCCACTTGTAATTAGAGACACTGCTTAAACTGATCACCAAGCTGTGCTGTAGAAGGACTTTGTTGTCAAAAAGTTACAAGCACGGAAAATAGGAAGACCAGCACAAACATTTAAAAAAAGTTGGATGCTTTTCCTTCACAACCCTAAATCGAGCGACCATTTAGCTTGGCTGTAGCTAGCAACCGCACAGCGGTGAAAATCTGGATTCTGTAATCACCACCTTTACTAGGCTGCAATCAAGGAGCAAGTACCATTTGATTTTTCAGTCTGGAATGAAGATAAATATTTGTATTTCCCATTGTTACAAAAATCCAATATTTTTACATCTTTGTCCTGACCTGGAGTTTGACACACTAAGGTCTAAGGTAGTGGAAACATCAGGGGCTTACATTCCCAGCCTCCATACAGAGTAGTGTGTATAAACACGCCTGCTATATTGGTTCGGTGTGCTGTGGGCAAGTGTATGCATTTTGGCTGGGATTGCAAAGTCGTTTTATTCATATATGTATTCACATTTACTATTAGCTGCGTCGTGGCGCCACGCCGATTAGCATGTTAAATCTACGCGACGACACACGGCAATGGCTCTGAAAAGTGTGTGTGTGCGTGTTCAGTTTGGTTGATGCCATTTCACGCAACGCACCACGGCTTCAGCGAGCATGGCATCTGAACCGCGGCAAAAACAGAACGAGCATTACGAGGCCATGCCGCACGCTCTATACGCCGTTCTGCTCTGTTGTGTGGCGTTATGGTTTCTGCAGCCTGGCTTCCAGCCCTATAGCCTGAGTGCTCTCTCCACTCCTCCATTGTTCCATTTGATAGCACTAAGTGACTGATTTAGGTCCGATGCCTGCGCGGAGCACGCGGGCCAGCTGTGGGTTAAGCAGATAGCATTCAAGTGAGCTAACCCAATTCAAACCCAATCAAGCCGGGATTTATTGTCGGGGTCTGTATTTAGAAATCTGATAGAGTCTGCATCAGTCCCTTGACTTGCATCAGGAGAGATGGACCTTATTTCTTTTAGAGCAGGGGACTATAAACGGCAAACCATGTTTTCCAGAAGAGACATAAATTTAAGGATTTGTAGACATTACCGCAAATGTACAGGCGGTGTGTGGCTGGGTGGTTGGTTGGTGGTGGGTTGTGTCTGTGTGTGTGTGTGTGTGTGTGTGTGTGTGTGATCAGGGACACAGGAAGTAGGAATGGCTCAGCTGCAGACATACAGTAGACTGTCTCTCTGGGAGAAGATTGGATTTTATTTCATACCGTATCATGCCATATTCGCAAATGAATACAGCATAAAGGCTCTCAGTGCCTGTAGAGAGGTGTTTGGAAAATCCTTTGTGAATTGTAATAAAATATGCCTGCCATGTCAATCATTTCATTGAAGAAAAAAATAATGGGAATAGAAAATATAACAGCATTCTGATCTCTGATATAATGACACTTTTCTTATATAGTTTAAGGCCGGGAAACAGACACAATTGGCGATAAAATGATAAACATCTTTGGTGTTATATTTAAAAAGTGACCCATATACCTAAAATAGGATACACATTCACAAGTAACAGCTTAAAACAAGGGCAGCTCATTTCTGGGAATGAAATAGTCATTTTCCACTGGCTGACAGACTATTCTAGTAATATCCATGACTGAGAAAACCATGTAGTTCGTATTTGTCCAGTATGCCGTTGACTGCTTGTGACAGCTTGGCTTTGTGACATTTCCTACCATTCTGTGACACGTGACAATGATGACACATGGTGTAGAGGAGCACATAATTAAACAAAACGATGACCACTGTGACTGCATCTAGCTCTGGACTATGATTTGACAGTGGTTCTCAAACTTGAACTGATCCAGTGACATTCCAAAAGCCTGTCCCATTTCTTTCTGACTTGAGCCAATAACTGGCTGTAGCACAATCAAAAGATTAGCCACAGCAACTGACACTCCAACGTCACTGGCTCCACCCGACTATTGCTGTCAACTAAGCTTTTACGCTATAGTCTGCAAACCATGTTAACATTGTCATTCTCTCAGCCAACCTGCTGGCAGACAAATCAGGGTAGGTTAATAAGATGACTAGGTCTACGCCCAGTAGGAGACAACAACTGTTAATACTTCCCAATGACGCGTGCACAGGTGTTATTCATGGGTTTAGTTGCACCAGGCCAGAGCCATGTAAAGGCTTTTTTTACGTTAAGTTACTTAGCAACCGCCAGCTGGTAGACGCCCCGGTCGACAGTTATTATTAGTCTACTGGCAAAATCAATACTGACTGGGTGATTGAGACAAAGTGGAAGCCTGTTTGACAATACACTGTATTTTGACTGTATATACTGTGTATTTGTTTGAATTTTAATGTACTGTAAGATGTCCTTGAGTCTTGAGAAAGGCGTCCGCCAAATAAAATGTATTATTATTATTATGATTAATAATATAAAGTCATCTACATAAAAAAAAATACAGCGATTTCATGACCCATGTTCTGTGTAGAAGTGCCACCTACGACTCATGTAAAAATATAAACTGTTCTATTTTTACGCTTCTACACAGCATATACGCAGCATATACGCTACACTTACGTGCTGCTCTCACAGCTAATGTAGCCGGTTCCATTATGGAAGCGTAGTGTTGCAGCATACGACGCTACGCTTAAGCTACGTGTTTGATGTAGCCTGGCTGTTAGAGAAACATCTCAAAGTTTCAAACCAAAACAACACCACCTTCATAACGTAATAGATCAAGATCGATCCTAGAGTTTCAAACCAAAACAAGACCACCTTCATAACACAACAAATCAAGATTGATCCAAAAGTTTCAAACCAAAACAACACCACCTTCATAACGTATCAAGGTCGATCCCAGACACAATCTGAGGAGTGCCTTTAAGAGTAGAGCGAGGGGGAGGCCTACTGTACGTAGACAGACATGCATGCTGGCCACTGTCCAGCGCAGGAGCCTACGGTACACCAGCAGGCCTGGCAGACGCCTCAATCCCTGGATGACTGATCACAGCTAGATATCCACCAGGACCCCCTTCTACCCCCCGTCTCAATCCCTCTGTCTAATCTAACCTTCCATTTGCATTCTCACGTTTAGGCCTACTAAATAAATCCCCTCTTACAACCTCGTTGCTTCTCTCTCTCTCCCTGTCTCTCTCTCTCCCTCTCTCTCCCTCTCTCTCCCACTCACTCTCTCTCCAGTCATTGCTATGACAAATAATGCAGCTCATTTCTTGCCCCATTATTATGTATGAATTGTGAGGGTGTAATGTATTCCAGAGTAGTGGGGAGCTCCAGACCATGTGTGTTTGTGTGTGTGTGTGTGCGCGCGCAACGAGCACAAGAACTTCTCTGAATGTATCCATATACCCGCCCCCCCCGTGTTCCTTCTTCAACAGCCGTCCCGCCATTGCTTTGCCGGGACTGTGCTTCTCCCCTCTGCCGCCACTGCCGCCCAGCCGTTGGTTCTGCAGTTCTGTCCCACTTGGCGTTAATTTACAGTGGGGGGGGGGGGAAATAATTAGAATCTCGGTTTTTGAGAAAAAGACTGGAGTGAAAATGTAAACAATGCCTCCCTGCGGGCAGGTGCTTCATCAAGTTGACAGGTGCATTTGAATTTGCCTGGGTGGCGGACAGCCCCGGTTATTTATGTGTCAGTCACACATGGAAGCCTCACTGGAGCTGGGAGAGCCACGCCAGTGGGGACCGCACCGCACAGTGGAACCCAGGGATGAGGCTGACGCAAGGGGGGCCGGGGGAAGACACGCGGTGGAGGGCTGGACCTGGGTCTGGAGCAATGGAGGGAATGGCATGGGGAAAAGTTTGATGTATGGACGTGAAGAGGCGGGCTGGGGGGATATAGTGTGAGAAAACAGATCCACAGATGGGTGCAGACTTCTCTGGGGTTGTGGGTGCTGGAATGGATGTGAGATGGGCCTCAGCTGAGAAATATAGCTGGAGATTGTGGAACGGAGCTTCCGATAATGGTGGAACGGTCTTTTGTGAGAGTGTCAGTGACTGAGCTCTAGGTGACTGAGGTCTATTTGTTTTGAATGTGTACTTTTCTAATTGTTATATTCTTTGAGTGGGGTGTTTTTAGCCTGTGTTTTGATTGGTTCAAACTATGTCCTTGATTGTTTCGGTTGCGTGTTTTTTGGTTGTGTTAATTAGTTTGATTTAGTGCACCTGGGGAAACGTCAGACACCGCTCGCCTCCGAAGGGAATGTTTGGACATTTAAGGCAGAGAGAGAAGCTTGAATAGGGACCGGACTCGAAGGGAACTCGCAGACGAGAAGCTGACGAAGCTCACAGACACAGGAAGCACGGGGACGAAAGGAAATGTGAATTACGAGAAGCAGGAGAACGAAAGACGCCGACAGAAGTGGACACAGCCGAGGCAAGCGGGTGGGGCGGACAATGGAAGAATGAACACACTGAACGAACTGGAGACAGCTCGCTGCCAGCCCAGCGTCAGCCTAGCGCTGAGAGACAGCCGCCCGGTAAATGCCACTCCTACCCGAGGGGAGATTTCAGATGGAGCCCCCACCCCAGGGATAACCCATGCAGACACAAAATCTCTTGCACACGCACACATACACACACACAGCCAGGTACACACATGAGCAGACACAAATACACTTATAAACACTGACACACACACACATACACACACAAAGCCTCACAGAGAGAGAGAGAGAGAGAGAGAGAGAGAGAGAGAGAGAGAGAGAGAGAGAGAGAGAGAGAGAGAGAGA
>JAODUE010000013.1:693926-706426 GCA_027564755.1 Amblyopsis hoosieri
GGGTTTGTTGTTTTGGTTGGGTGTGGGGGGGGGGGGGGGGGGGGGGCGCAGCTCTATGTAGATGCAGAGGGTCACTCCCTCCACTCCAACCCCACCGCCCACCCCCACCCCCTAGCCTGTCAGCGCTGGCCCGGGTTCAAGGCCCGTCCACTGGGCACTGGGTTCATCACACAAACCTTTTAAATAAACACACTGGCTCAAGTTATGTTGTAATACTGTACCTTAACATAGTCACACATACACACAAATGATAGGCAAACACACAAGGAACACTGACACACACACACACACACACACACACACAAACGCACGCACACACACACACACACACACACACAAACGCACGCACACACACACACACACACACACACAGAGGCCTTAATTTGCGTAGTGTACATTTCCAGGGTTGACAACTGGCTAAGTCACAAAGCAATGAGGGGCACCGGCGCATATGCATGGATAGGCCAGCCAATGTCAGCCATTAGAATGGAAATAGATATGCTATTATTGTAAATGTAGCCAATATGGGGACTGTCGGCAGAAATAATTGGAGCAGCTTGAACATGGCATGAATGCACACTGTGTGTGTTAGCCATGATTTGGCTGCACTAAAGGTCTGTGTCTGGTTAAACGCACTGATGGTCAAGACAAGCCACCCATTCACATTTGCATGCTGAGATGCACACAGACGCACAAATCAAAAGCGCATAGACGCACGTACACACACAGTGACAAAACAAAAGTATTATTATGACATATTATATGCTAATGAAGCAAATAGGAATATCTTTAAATGTTTTTACTTCAACATATTTTCATCACATCACACTCAAACTCAAAGTAGCTCAGACTGAATTGGACTTTGAGAGACGAGAAACATGGAACAATGAATATATTTATGGTCTGAATCCACTGAACGCCGTTAAAGGAGATTTTCCAGTGAGATATAGTATCTGTGAGTGCTCGAGATAATCCAGAAAATAAGATATGCATAATTCACTGTTACTAATCTCCTTTACGGAAAATAATGCCAACTCTGAGCCTACGGTAAACAACTGAGATAACGGCCCATCATTCCTCTCCAAACCTCAAGTGTGACTCATCCAAAGCCCCGGGGAGATGGCTTTTCCAGGTTTTGTTTTGGAGTGTGCCAAATATTCACCTGCAACTCAACTAGATGGAATCGGAAATCCCTGTTAACTCTTACCTATCATCTTCGTAAACACAATGACAACTGCGCTTATTCAGCCATTAGTCTCCATTAGCTAAGCTTCCACTTACAGTATGCCGTATTGACTGTGGTAAATACTGGCGTTCTAATGTGTTCAGCGCACACAAAAGGGTATTCTGGCGCTATTGTATATATGCTTAGACATTTGCACATATTTGCACATTTTTCCATTTATTTATTGGACAAGAGATAATACGCAAAAAAAATAAAATAAAGAAAGTTCAACCAAAGAGAGGAAGACTAAAACTTTAAAATGTCAATATCATCATCTTGTTGATTGGCTGTAACAACAATATTACATAGGTTTTAAAATGGAGCAAGTGAATCCATAGTCACCTAAAACACACCAATGCAGCAATCAAGAAGTTGGACCGCTGTCAAATCTCTCTCTCTCTCTCTCTCTCTCTCTCTCTCTCTCTCTCTCTCTCTCTCTCACACACACACACACACACACACACACACACACATTAAGATGCTGCATTACCTTTGATATCTGAAGCTCTGCTGTAGTCTGGCTTCCTCCAAAATCAGGCCTTGGAGGCTGCAAGTGATAAGTATCCAAGCCAATAACCGAAATGAGACTCAGGAATCAGCGGTAGACACACGAGCATCACTCTCTCATGCATGAACGGACACACACACACACACACACACACACACACACACACACACACACACACACACACACAGTCTGCCTCTTTAAGGTTATGAGCAAAACCTTTATGAAAAACCTCCGACACTCTAGTGAGGCAGAGAAACATGATGGAGAGGAGAGACACTCTCTCTCTCCCCTGCTCCCCCTCCCATGGGATGTCATGCGGGGCTGTTAAAATGCGACACCTGTCACAGTCACCGGTCCTCTTTCACCCCAACCCCCCCCCCCCCCACACACACACACACACTTACCCCCAGGCCACACGATGTGGCCAAGGTCAAAGGGAAGAGAGAGAAGAGGAAAAAAGTGACTAACGACAGATGGTCACAAAGGATCAAACCAGTCAAATTCACAATGCAGTTTTGTGTGTGTGTGTGTGCGTGCGTGCACACGTGTGCGTGCATGTACAGTACAGTATATGCTCGCATGTGTGCCATGCCACATCTCATAAATTCCTACATGTGACAAGTTCCTCGTAATGTTTTGACAACCGCAACACGCCGCACGTAAGTAACCATTTCCCCCGTAATTGCATCCCATTGGTCAACAGATCTCACATTAATCTTACGTAAATCATCATTAAAACGGCACTCTCCAAGCCGCAAAGACAAACTCAAGCCAGACGGTTCGTTTCGCAGCCCCTGCTGAAATGACGTGAGATGAGTTCTCCTAATCTCTGCTCAGTGTGCGCGGAGCTACACCAGAATATACCCCCCCCCCCCTCTCTCTCTCTCTCTCTCTCTCTCTCTCTCTCTCTCTCTCTCTCTCTCTCTCTCGCCGACAGTCCAATTTGTTGCCTTCTGGTTCACATTACGCCCCTGCGCGGGAAGTGCGCGGCCGGCGTTCGCCGGGACTTGGCCCGATGGAGGAGGAGGAACAGTGGGAGTGTGCGTTGGTGGTTTGGGGAAGGGAAGGGAAGTGAGAGAGGACCGAGGAGAAGGAGGGGAGGCAAGCCTCCTTCCCCCCTCTCCCCCCCCTGCACTGGTGAAAACATGTGGAGGCAATTTCGCCTCCTCCAGCTGGATGTGTTTTGACAGCTGACGTGCGATGCAACATATTATGATTAAATTAAAGGGGGGAACGGCCTTCCCTGTCAATGTTCCGATTGGTCCCCAAGTCAACAGAGGTAAATGCCCCAGAAACACCTCAAGAACAGTATCTTCCTAGCATGTGTTTACTTTTGATTCGGCATGTGACAGCGGAAGTGTCCAAGAGTCCCCCTTGTTTGGATTCACTCTCATTTCGCTCCCCCCCTCCCTCCCTCTCTGTGCTGGCAGCATTGCGTGGCCAGGCCTAGGCTTTGCTAGATAATGACATCCTCTCCCTGGATTAATTGTGAGGGACACATTAAGCAGTGGGGCTGACACTCCCTGTAATTAAACTGTTCACGGCGACATGCTCCTACTGGAACGGCGCTTCTTATTTCTCCCTTTATATACACCGCGGAAACATGCCTGTCTGGCATTGGGAGTCCGCCTTGTTGAGCCACATGAAAGCACGTCGTCTTGTGAAATGAAACAAAAACGAGGGGCAGAATGCTGGTATCTGTTAGCGTTAAGTGTTATCCTTCACCTGGGGATTAAATCATAAAGTCTAAAACAATATCTACTGGCCGACACAAAGGGACTATTAAACACATATAGCTATTGCAACATAAAATGTGCATTCTTTTGAAAAAGTACTGTATTGTAAGCCGGTAAAATAAATATGTATTATTAGAGGCTTAATAGAGAAGGCCCCAGTTTGTGACTTGTCTACTTGGATGCGTTTGAAATTTTGAATTGGACCAAAATAGCGCGTGTGTGTGTGTGTGTGTGTGTGCGTGCGTGTGTGCGTGTGCGTGTGCGTGTGTGTGTGTGTGTGTGTGCGTGTGCATGTGTGTGTGTTATTGCATTCTATTCCCCGCCCCCTTTCCTTTTTAACCACCGAGCGACTGCACCGCTTTCACACACTGCTGCCCAGCACAGCCTGTGACCTTTGCAGGAACACGGGCATGTAGCCTTTTGCAGTCATATCTCATTTTGAGCTCCCTAATGTTCTGGCTGGGGATGTCATGAGCTTGCTGCCACGTCGCCCCTGCCCTTGCCTTGCCTGCCATGGCTATACCCGCATGATTGTCACCGCCTCGGGCCACACGGGACCCGCGGCGGTGTCCCCCTGAAAAAGAAGAAAAAACCGCTGTAATTGAAGAAGCCATGCTAATGCGATATGCTAGCATGCGTGGGCTTACACAGCTACAGTATGTGTGTGTGTGTGTTGGCACGTGTAACGAAAACACAGAGGCTTGGTGCACCCGAGCGTGTGCGCACACACACACATACACACACACACACACACACGCACACGCACACGCACACGCTCACACACACACACACACACACACACACACACACACACACACACACTGTAGCTGTGTTAGCCCACGCATGCTAGCATAGCGCATTAGCATGGCTTCTTCAATTACAGTTGCTGTGTTTTTTTTGTCACACACACACGCACACGAGCGCACACACACGCGTGCACCAACAAAATGTAGACTGTGCATTTCCCTGCATGTGACAACATAGGATCTGGCGGAATTCACACAAAATAACACACACACTCACACACACACACGCATGCACGCGTACGCACACGCCATACACAACAGTACAGCCTTTGTCTGACTGAAAGTCATCCATTCTCTTCCATTTAGCCACTAAAAGCGTCTCTTCTTCCGGTGTTCCTGTGTTGCTGTTATGGGTTCCCGTTTAGATGCGGAGGGCTCCATTGTTCCCTGACGGTGGTTCCTGTCCGCCCAGTCACAGCCCACTGGCCCCTCTGTCTCCCTGCTCTAGCCCTAACTTAATGTTACCTTACGCACGTTTGGGTGACTAACAGGCCTCCTCTGTATTCATGTGACAGGTTAAACAAACATCACCGCTTCTGCTTTTATTTATTAACACAAAACATATTCCTTAGGTTTCTGGCTATTTTTATTTACCCCTGATTAATATAATTTAAACTCTTGTATTCATGTTTGATTGTAAATGTAGCTCTAGGAACGCCAAGCGATCTGGGATTCGTCCCACAAGCCGGGCCAGGTTGAGATGTATAGAGCAACACAGACACTGTCGATTAAGATGGCGATCGCATCCTGTCCCTTTTGATGATTAACAACCAGGCTCCTAGCCTCGTGTCATCATTACCCCTCCAATCTGTGCTGTTGGATTCTTAACGGATTTTAACCCTCACCGCCCGTGCTGTTGTTGCAAAGCACCTTGGGTGTTCGCAAACTCGCCCGCCGGTAAGCCATTACCTAGACATACGGAGACAAACGGCACAGTGGTATGCAAATGTTGATGCGATCAGGTTGCAAAAACATCTCCAGGGCCGCCGCACGAGTTCTCCTTCTGTATCCTTCCCCACCTTCATCTCTCTCTCTCTCTCTCTCGCTCTCTCTCTCTCTCTCTCCCCCCTTCAATTAACACATTGTCACCGGCACCGACGGGAAACTTTCCTTTTGGTAAATTAACAGCAAAAGAGATTTGCAGCGGGCGAGATGGTGCCCCACTTTGTCATTGTCAAGGTGGTGGCTCTGACAAAACAGTTTGCGTACCTACTTAAGTATTACAGAAATTAACACCTCCCTTCCAGGTACAGTAATCAAGGGGGTGACGGAGACAATTAATTAGGTCCATCTGCATCAATGCCTTTAAATAATTAATGGGGCTCATTACAGAGCTACCAGTGTGATGTGAACAGGCTAGCACAGAGTTAACGCTACAGTGGTGTGGTGTTAGTGTACGTGTACGAGGAAAATAGTATAACTTCCATCAACTTATTGTTGTTTTCGGTGCCATGAGGAAGAATTATTTAAAGGGACACTCCTTGATATCTGTACTACTGTGTCCTCCTTGATTTCCTTGGTGTTATTTCAGTGTGAAACATAGAGCACATACCCATATGAGTACTGAGGGACTTGCTCCTCTCTCAGATCCTTCCCCATACAGAGCTCCATGCACCATACTCCCCCAGACACGTTCAGCCACGTTTCTGTACTGTATGTGTTTGATAGTAATCGTTATTGACTAAAGAAGAAAGTTTCAGTGCTACAGGAAGATGTGTCATTATATCACTTATGTGGCTATGGCTTGGGATAAGTTATTATGCACATGCAACAAGCAAATTATTTTTGAATACTGTACAATGTATAAAAGCTATAAAACAAGACAATATTGGGTTTATTATTTGGACATATCCACACCTTTCCAGCATCAGTGTGGATAACAAGACCCCTTGGCTCCTATGTTAAAAAAGCGTAAGTTAACGTGCAAACAGTATATATTCTGATATAGCCTAAACAATCAGTTTGAATAGTTATCTGACCAAATTAAAGTTGAAAAGTTTCACCTTGATAACTAGACCGTAAGACGTTGATCTATTAATCAGTATTTTTGCTGCCTGGGGTTCAGGAATGTGCATCGTTGTTATAAAATTGATGTATGCATAGAAGCCTGACCTGAGGAAACATATTGACGTAACCACCACAACCTACCTAGATTCCTACATGAGTTACATACAGGCGTTCCGTCAAACTACAAACAGTGGCCAACTGAAAGTGCTACACAACACCTTTACCATTGTGCATGGCTTCCCATCTCCCCATCCCTTGTTTTTCTCTTTCAGCTAATGAAGGCCTCATGGCCCACTGCTATTAAAATTACGCCCTCGCCTCTGATATTAATTGGGTCCGTAATAAGGAGCGCGTTGAATTCATTATTTAATTGCAAGGGCACATTTGGAATACAGTTTCTGAAATGTATTTTTAATGAAAAACACTACATCCTGACCTAATCATATCAACCTTATTCTATCTAATTAAGGATGCAAAAAGTCATTAGAGTTGCAAAATATTAGTTTCGGCTCAGGCTGCTCCTTGCCTCGCTTGCCTTCATGAATATATTTTTTCTCGTCTATGATAAATAGTTAATGAGGGAAAAATGGCAAAAATTTGCATGTAGGCAAATTAGACTAATAGGGATATGTCTTTGCTGAGTTAGGAAAGTGACCCTTTTTTCGCATGGAGAAATTGTTACAATAATTATGAAATAATGGCTTGGCCCATCATATTTTGATGAAAAATGGCCAGCCTGAATAATGTAAAAATCATAAAATGCAGTAACCCTAAATTTTCATCACACTGGAGAATGTGGTTAATGTGTTAGCATTTTATCAGTTTAATAATGCCAAATTAGGGACAATATGAAGTATGCCGTAATCGTTGCTTTGGAAGGAGATGTACAGTAATAGGATGATTTAACACTTCCACCACAGAGAGAGGCTATCAGCAGCTAAATGGAGCATTTTCTTAATCACAGACATTGAGGGTCCAATTTCTTTACAAGTCTCCAAACAGATGAAGGTTAAATTTGTCCCAATAAACAGGCCCATCACCATGGCTTTATCTTTTGTTTAGTCAGCCCCCTGAACCAGAGATGTAGTTCCCTGAGGCTTATTTTAAAAACGGTTTAAAAACTGTTATGTCTGGTAAGTTTTAAGTGAACAGCACTTTGGGAAATACATTTTTGCACAACAAGAATGAGCTGCTGGAGCTGCTGCCCCCGCGACCCGACTTTGAATAAGCGGATGAAGATGGATGGATGGATGGACAACAAGAATGAGACAGAGATGTTTTCTATTTAGCTGCTTTCTGGTTTACATCAGCACAGATTAATTACAGTGAATTCTCCACCTAGTTTGACCAGCCATGTACAAAAACATGAATTATATGAAACAAGCTATTAATGAGGTATTACATTTTAATCAATTTAAATTCATTTAATTTGGAGCATTACTGCCATACAGTTATATTTTATCCAGTCTGGAGTAGAACAAGAATAACAAAGATGTGTGTAGACTAATTTGGGGTTTATTTACAAGATAAAACATAAATTATTATAATCAAACCTGTGCAACCTCAAAAAAATATTTGATGACCTTTTGATCTTTATAATATGTTTTTGTAACTATCTGCCTTTAGGGATTCACAATGTGTGTTTCTTTTATTTATGTATTTATTTATTTATTTATACACAAAAAAAAAGTAGTACTGTAGTTTCTGGGTTACATTTTCTTCCCCTGTGAACCATATGAATCTGTTCATACAAGGAGCAAGGGAGTTAATGAACACCAAGAGATGTGTGCCACTAACAAATTGCGGCGAATAAATTAAAGGGAGCTGGCAGTTTGATCGCTGTGTTCTACTTCCCTTATCTCAACAAGTCACATTTCCAATCACTATGCATAGATTTTACATCGGGTGTATTCTCCATGCTAATATATCGCCTCTCCCTGTGTCATCACCATCAACCCACAGTTGGCTGTCAAAAACGCGTCAGTTTCTCCCCAACGATAGTAATTTCACGGGGGACATTCATTTATGCAAACTGGAATCCCCCCCCCGCGACACCAACTTGTCTATGCTTGGTTCATATTAACGGCAAGCTAGCCGCCCATTGGTGTGAGCACGCGCTCAACTGCCGTGTTGATTGAGTAGTCTTTCTTTAATGAAATATCTTCGGAAATTGGTTTCCACAGACTAATCAGACAGCCCGCTAGCCGAGTTTCTGTTTTGGTAATTATCTTGTACTAATTAGAATGAAGCTAAAGACCTCTGAGATGAATTCTCAGCTTTCTGAAATGTAAGTAAAGAAAATGTAATGATATCAAATGGGCCTTTTCTATACATCCTCTTGGACATAATATAAAGTGAAAGGGATGGACAGGGAGATTATATCGCAACTGCCATTACATTTCCCCTTTTTAACATCTCATTTTCTCTTCCCCCACAACTCTTTCATTCAGCCCAATGGCAGATATCTCTTGGGGTTACAGACATATAATTTCTCCCACTTTAGACAGAGCAATCTACTGGATTATTATCAGTGACCTTTTGGCTAATTCTCAGCCATTAGTTCAATTAATCACTTTGAGTTTGAGGAGGAGAGCGATAGCCAGCAAACCAGAGAGAGAGAGAGAGAGAGAGAGAGAGATTTTTACATACAAAATATAATTCCATCACTGACCGTGAACAAAGCTCCTGTATCATCCCACACCCTCTTGAACTCTCCTACATCACCCAACATGTTATAAAAAGTATATTCTAGCGTTAATCTACCCTTCATCATCCTTTTGTACTTTGTTAACACATTGTTTTTTGTTTTCTGCTAGTGTATATAGCCAGTTTAGCCTGCCCAATCAAAAGGTTTAACAATTGACACATTTTCTTTCTCTCGGAATTACCAACACCAAAAATAAAAACACGCTTGCTAAAAACAAAGCAAACGAGATAGAGAGATAGAGAGAGAGAGAGAGGGAAAGCGATAGCCAGCAAATGAGATAGAGAGAGTAGGAGAGATAGATAGAGAGAGAGAGAGAGAGAGAGAGAGAGAGAGAGAGAGAGCATGTGGAGGGTGACTTACCTTACGCCTTTCCCCACTGAATCCCCGCCACTGTTCCGCCTTCTTGACAATGTAACTCAGCTCCTGATTGGACAGCTCCAGGTCCTGAGGCAGGAAGTAGGTTCCTTCCTTGGCACCGAGACGCTGAAAGACATCCAACATACGGCCATCGTTGTGGAATCTGCAGGACAGACGGCAGCAGAGGAAATGACGAAGCACTTAATCAATGCTCCAGACCCTTTAAGGTCGCATGGGGTCATTTGTCAGTGTACAGGAAAAGGCATGCTGTCGTGCCTTGTGTCAAAATGCTTAACTGTAAATATATAAATGATGGTGTTTGGGGTTGTTTTTATGGCGTATTGGCTGGCTTTCACAATGTCGGTTCTCTGACCTTTGGGAGAAAGTGAAATTTTGATGAGTTTAAGAAACAGACTTGCCCTTATGAGATAGCTATAGCACAACCACTAGCAGCTGAACTCTCAAATGCCTTGGATGCTTAGGATAAAATATTGTATATGCAAAAAACATATTGGCAATGCATTTAAAATATTACAAATCTGCAATACATTCATTCCAACACAGGGATCTCTATCCTAGAATAAACCAATTATATGCTGAGTGGTGTAACAGGCCAGTTGTTGTGATGTTTCTGTTGTGATATTTCTGTCTGTGGCAAGTTGTACTATAGCCTTATCTTAGAGCACATGTGTGTGTGTGTGGGCGTTTGAACATTATTAGATCCTATAGGTTATTCTTTATCCCATGATGACATGCTTCTGATAGAGATACTGATGGTATGGCATGCTGCTTGGAAATAGGTTGGTAAGGCCTCGGAAAGCACACACACACACACACACACACACGCACACACACACCACACACACACACACACACACACACGCACACAATAGAACTTGAATTTAAGTGGGTTAACTTTAGAGTTAAATATCTACATTATGTAAGATTGTTTTGCATTTTCATTATTATTATAAGAGAATCAAGCATTTACACACATGCATGTACAGTACACAGGCATAAGCATTATAACACACACACACACACAACCCCACCCCCACACAAACGCGCTATGTCTATAAACAAACGCCTTGGCTGACCACCAAAACAGACAGACCTCGTGCCCTTTCAAAGAGACTTTCGGAGGGTAATGTGCTCTCAAATAAAACCAACATCAAGGAGACACAGATGTATTCAAAGTGACTGGAGGGAACTTTGAACTCGGCATCATTCCCTATTGCTCTTGGGAGAGTCAGAAACATGCAATATATCTCTTTCTTTTCTTAAACCTTGACCTCAGACATAAGAATAGCTGGCATTCCTCGTGTAATTGATTTGTTCTTAATCTATTTATTTATGGTATGGTACATTACCAGCATTTATTTACTCTTATATTTATTTTCACTAGTAGCTTGTGTAAAACACGCTCGTTTAGACAATCATAGTACAGACATGCACACACACACACACACGCATGCATGGACACACGCATGCATGCACACACACACTCATGCACACACAGACACACACACATATACACACACACACACACAGCCAGTTTGCATACAGTATATCCAAATACATTCACAGGACTCAAGATGCCATGTTATGACCCTTATAATTGTCTGAATGTAATACCACTGTTATCAACATGACATCACTGTCACATCGCTCCATGTGATTTTAAACTTAAAAAAGGAAGGTAAAAAAATATATATATATACAAACATACATCAATGATAGATATTGTAAAGCCATGAAATAATAGAGTCTTGTTAAAATGTAATTAAAATAGGATAACGGTCCATTCTATCTATACATATAGCCTGAGGCGTTTTTCTTTTTTTTTTTTTAAATAGGTCACGCACTGTGGCAGTCCTTTTCTTGCAGCCAATAGGAAACTATAACCCATAAAATTATCAGCCTTGCTTCATTCTCGTGGCCTACATTCAACCTAAACCCACATGGCGGTTGAGTGGCAGAAGTCATTATTCCCAGCTGCTGTTTTAATAGTGTCCATTTAGCCAAGACCTGATAAGAGCACCGCATAAAGAAATTAGATGGCAGCCTCTCCTTAGCTGCCAATCTGAAACTGATTAATTCAATAAGAGTTTTCTTACATTTTCAGTCGTTAATGGAATATAGTCTCATTTCAGGGTGAAGGTACACAGCTTTGGGGTCTTCTGTGCTACAGTATTCAGCATGTTATTGCTCGCTCTATTACAGGTACCTTCATATACAGTATGCCAAATAAAACCGTGGCCACCCATGTCAGGAAATGCTAATATATTATTTAAGTAAATTGTTAGGGTCCAGTCTATTATGCTTTTTTAAATAATGTGCAAAAAAATGAAGGCCCAGAATAATTCCAAATGTTTCCAGTACCAAAGAATCAAAGAATAAAAGATACACAGACACTGCTTTCAATATGAAATGATGCTGGCCATGCATAACATGCAGTCTAATTATAATGGAAAGGATTACATTTTAATTCTATATCAAAACCCATCTTCCTTTAGAATTACTGTACACACGCTTTGTCAGAGAATATGAGTGCATGCATGTTGCAGACTGGTCCATAACTGCAAAACTGCAAGTAATTTCATGCGACTATACAGTCAAATGGGTTTAAATCAATTGTTGTTGTTTTTTCAGTGTGTTGTGGTTCTTTTTTTAACTTCTATGTCGACAGATGGGGAGACAAATTACTGTTGAAGGGGGCCGGGGTTGGTCAAAGTTATTTTTAGATGGGTGCTGGGGACTCAGTGAGGGCCATAGCATTTTAGAAAGGGTCCTTCACTTCATTGGTACTGTAGAACGTCTCTATGGGCTTCCTCAATCCAAAAATACCCAATGATAATTCCTGGCTTTTGTACCTCAAGCCTGCTTCCTGCACACCGGCTGTGTTGTGACAGTTTCCCGCCACTAGGAAGGTCAGCGACGCTGGTCAAAGTCAACAAGGCCGTAGCACTACGCTTTGCTTCACAATGCATTTTGTTGTGCTAGGCGCCGCCGCAGAGGGCCGGAGTGATAATGTTTTGATTAGAGCTCGAAGCTAGCAAGAATGACTTACCCTGCTTTTAACAAGAAACCAGACAATAGATAGATGTACTTTATTGATGTGTCATGGCTGACCAAGATGGATAAACCGTTAACG
>JAODUE010000013.1:711426-727306 GCA_027564755.1 Amblyopsis hoosieri
AGCACCTCTACCCTCCTCTCCATCCCTCTGTCAGGCCTGCTCAGCTATTCCCTTTCATAGAGAGGGCACAGATGGAGCAGGGAATGAGAGAGGCATGGAAAGGAAGAAAATGCACACCGGTTTGGCCTGTAATAATTTGGTGCAGCTTCTAGTATACGACAATGGGAAATAGGACACACATGACCTGAATCCAGCGAGGATTTAAATACCGCATGTTCATTTGTAAATGTACAGAAACAATCCCATTGTTGGTTTGAGAACAATCACAATAAGGGGAGGTACTGTATTATAGCTAGCATCTTAGAATGTGACTTTAGGCCTTTGCCAGTTGGAAATGTGTCTAGCCATGTATCCCAGAGCATGGTTAATATTCACTTTGTAGTCTGTACCTGGGGAAAATGTTGTGCATACACCGCCTTAAGACGAAAAAAGAGAGAAAGAAAATAATCAATTGTCGTATCCCGCCCACCCCCATTACAAATTATTATTGCAGATTTACATCACAAGATTGCAGTTCTGTTTTAGCTGCGCAGGAGTGAATAGGCTGCATATTTGTACATATACAGTAACATGCCGTACGTAGATAAGCAGTAAGTCAAATTATTTGAACACATCAAGTTTCTTAGCGGATCGGATGTAGAGGTGTACAATACACTGCACGTGGGAGAACTTGGGCTTCATTCAAGAAAATGCTCAGTCAATGTCGCTAGAAATATATTCACATACAGGGTGATAGAAACTAGGGCAGAGAAAATAAACTTTTGTGAACCCGTTTTGCCTCATCCTTTGTAGGACAATGTGAATATACTGTATATCCAGTTCACTGGAAAAACCTACAATGCAGATTCGATATGGAGAAGTCTGTTATCTTTTTTTAGAATGATTGAAACTGTAGGAGACACACAGTAAACTAGTTGGTAATTCTAACTGCATTATGGATTTTACATTAAAAGTGAGTGAAGTGTAATTAATGAGAAGAAGGTCAACTTTTACAATGGTCTGTATTGAGCTCCATGTAGTAACCACTAAAACAATGGCACTGTTCATAAAGATAAGCTAATTAGCCTGACCTTCCAATGCTAACTCCTCTCTCTGGATGGTAACACGTATTGTTTGAGACATACAATCATATTTCCTACAGCCAGGCTAAATAATTTAGCTCTGTTTTGTTCTCCGGTCTATGGCAGCTTGTGTAGCTATATTTGTTGCAATGCAAAAAATCATTTAAATATGTAATTTTAACAGAAATTCAGAAGGTGACATTTTACAAACTGCATTATTCTGCTTTGTATTATAATTTTGGCAAAGATCGTTCCACCCAGCTAAGCATAATCACGACTTGTTTCATCATGTGGCACAAACCTGCCTTACACATATCTGCAAGTGGAATTACACAGTGGACAAAAAAGCAATGTGTCACAGACACAGGGAAGATCCGATACCCTGTCAAGTAGCATTAGAGAAAACACCAAATATAACCTGACGTCCATCTTTCGTATAATGAAGATATTGATGATGCATGAAAGAGGAATATTTTTAACTGTCTTTGTGTGACGGCCTCTACCAAAGAAAGCAGTAACGTGATGTGAAATCTGTTATCACTGCTGAATTGATTTCATTATGGCATCTCCAATTACAAAAGTACAATCTTGGAGAAAAAAAAACTAAGGTAGAGGGGATTGGAATGTTAAATGATTTTGTAGAAAAGGCGCATATTTAATTCAGCCTGTCCCCTGGATGGTTTAAGTGTGACAGCTGCCCAGAGATGAAACCATAACCATTTTAACAGGCATGCACTGGCACACAAACTGTTTTCTTTAGTTGTATAATCCGGGCAAGAAAATGTTAGTTTTGATAAGTTTGTTGTTCATTCACATGTCATCAAAGCCCGTCACAGTATACTCTATCAACCTTACAATGGTGTGCCAACTGCCAAGACCTGTATATCAGTTGGATTTAGCTACTGTGTATCTGTCAACCCGCTCAGAAAAAAACACCTCTCCCTCTGGGTCTTCAAGCCACAACATTGTATAGTGCGGCAATGAATCCAATCTATGCTCCAAAAATGTAGAGTAGCGTAAGTAACATGTAAAGACAAATAGTAAAAGCCCTGAGAAGAGTGAAGAAGTGTGGAGGCGTGTGAGGAAGGTATATGGCTGCGTTTGCTTTTTAAATAGCACATCTGAACATCCACACAAACTCAAGTGTCCCCTTTGCAGACACCCTTGGGTTTGAAGCCTGTAGTTTAAGGCCACTTAAAGTATCGGACTTATCCCTTTGTGTGGGGGATTAAGTTATTTTCTGTTCCCCCTTTTTTATATTCGGGCCACAGGCATTGTTTGTAAATGCACTAAAACCTACACAGTCAAAGAACGACTTGTTGGGGGAATAAAGAAGAGAAGTTACGCTCTGAAAGTGTTAAAATTCAGGAAAGTGAATTGTTTTTTGCAAATTGATTCCAAGTGAATAAGGCAAACTAATTAATTTCATCGGTGTCAAGAAAGGAAATGACGAAGTATCTGTTCATATGTTGGTTTATATGCGGCATGTTGTCACAGGTACACACAAAATTGGAGAGGTCTGTGCATGTGCATTGTCTAATTGCATGATTTCGGTTAGTATAGAAACAACAGACCAAATGTGGACTTCTGGATAAATAGTGTTATTTCTCTATAAGGGAAATAAGTGGGGTTTTTGTGTAAACATTCGGTATGTAATTGTCACAGTCTGTTTTGGACGCAGGCTTCCCAAACTATATTTGCTTTTCAACTGCAGAGGGTTTGTTGACTTCAAAGCATTAACTTGCAAGTAAATGACAGCGTATTGTGAAATTAATACAATAATCACAGATTTTTACATTCAGACACTGTGGGGTAGAGGTTGTGACATCAAGAAGGAATGCGTGCATATTTGTTCATGTATGTGGCTGCCGGTCTGATATACTTACATCCTTTACAAGCGCTGTTCCCACCATTAAAACAGTAATGCTAATAAACAGTAATGTCTCTTGAACTGACAGCATGAAACGCACAGGTTTAAGTAATAATTGGCGGGGGGAGGCTTCCACAGGTGGAAAAGAATATGAGGTTGGAAGCTACATCATAAATACATCCTGTCAGATGTATTGAATAGGATAATCATAGGTTCTGTTGCTGGAATCATTTTCCCAGCCGCCTAGAAAAGGGTGCGTTATAGGGGTAATACAGCAGCAGTGCTGTACAGTGTATGCCTGTAATACAGCAGCAGTACATGCCTTGAAGGCTTTCAAATAATTGAGTCAATTTGATATCATCTTATGGAGAGAAGTTTTATTTGTTTCAAGAGCAAAAAAAAAAGTACTTAAAATTTGCGTCAGCCTCTCACACTTTCTCCCTTTTAACACATTCTCTTTCTCTCATTCATTTTTTAAAAGAATAATTACCTTACCATATTTAGGCTTTATAAGCTGTTCTGTTTTTAAAGGCCTTGGCAAAGAGAGAGTTCACATAAATGGAAATTCATTGAGAAAACTGGAGCGCGGTCCGGCATTTTGGGGTGTAGTAATAAAAAAAAAAAATCAGAATTACAACAACGTGACTCAGCTGTAGAAGTAATCGCATAATTAAAATAGTAGAGCGATGTGCCGCCAAATTATCAGAATTATTTGCAGCTGAGCTGTGGAGAGCCCGGCCTCTCTCCAACCTAATCAAAAGAGTTGGAAAAAAAAGAAAAATGTTTCCACTTAATTAGGAAGCCTCATTTAACTAACAGCCGACTGCTCCTCTACAATATAAAGAATGCTTTACGCAGGCAAGCTGTAGGGTGCCAGAAGAACGTTGTAACACTTATTACGTTGTAATACTAGCATCAGGGAACATAATCAGGTGCTACTGGAACTTCAGATTTAGAGTTGGTACGGAGGGCATTACGGTTAGTGTGGTATTATTTTATACAATATGTGTGTGCTGTTCTATCTCTTGTAGATATACAAACTATAAATACATAAATGCTCTTCAGTTAATGTGTGCCAAATAATCACTGTCATGACAGTTATTCATGTTTGTTGGTCTCCATTACAACATTTTTCCATGTTCTATGGCAGCCCTCTTAAAAATAACAGCCAAATCGTCATTCAAGAAGCGTGATTGGACTGGGAACACCCATTTGAACAATTAGAGCTCTGTTTGTGCTGCGCTGGCCAAACAACGGCGCCATCCAAATATATGTGTTGGCCCTCCTCTTCCAACTTGGAACGCTTTTATACGTGTAAATGTGAGGTAGCCCTATCCACACCAGGCAACATGTGGCTTGTTTTTATAGACAGCTTGCCTTAGCATGAGAGGGGGATTAAGACATGGACATGGAAGGTCCCTTGGTGTACCATTAAAACATGGGTGGAAACGTTGTGAATGCAGATGCACCTGGAGAACAACAAATAAATGGGGCTTCCCAGGCGTTATGCGCATGAACACTTGTATAATCACGGCAGGACCGCAGCTATACACGATAATGTAAGATTAGGAACAGGTTGTTTCTCTCTTAATGCCCCGTTTGTAATTTAAAGTCTATTAAAAATACACAGTACGGTCCAATGTGTAATACCTCATTTGATTATTGGACGTGTTTGTGGCAGGGTCTGGATGGAGACCCTTCCAATCCATTCATCAGCGGCGCTGAGGCGCACGGTAGGCTGCTGAACAAGGGCCTCCAGAGAGATACATCAGTATTTAAATGAGTTTCCCTCCTATGACCCTTCCACATTACTGCAGGACATTGTCACCAGAGAGACGGCCAGAGAGGAAGGCAGAAAGAGATTGAGATAAAGAAATAATTAAGAGAAGAAATATTTGTGAGTTAGAGTGTGTGTGTGTGTGTGTGTGCGTGTTTGTGAGGAGGGGGCGGCTTATGCAAAAGTAAACTTATGCAAAATTTGTGTCTGTAACTTGTTCTTTTTTAAAAAGACAAGGGAAATAAGGTAAATATAATATTAATTGACAAGACAAAACACTGGTTAACTTGGTACATTTGATAATTATGATTATATCAACACTGTATGTTTAAACTAATGCTATTGACATTGTTAGCCGCAGTTGGTTTGTTATGAGAGCTGCCTGTCAACAATGTTTTCCTAATATGAACTTGCAATTAATATTTATTTACACAGAACCAGTCTGATTATGTATGTTTCTACTACAGTGCATTAGCCAGTATGTATCACTATTTTATCCTATTTCCATTTCCATTCACTTTCTATTTATTGTTTCTGAATTGGTTAGAGACAATTGTCAAATTCCAACTTTTGGCTTTTTCCTGCATTTCACACACACACGCACACGCACATGCACACGCACACATGCACACACGCACACGCACACATGCACACACGCACACACACACACTTTCCAAGAGAAACACGTCTGACACAGACCACCAATGGGACTGTGGTCAACTATGGCTTGACCCCACATCAACCAATCATATGACAGTATTTTTCTGGACTCGGACAGCTCTGATCTCCATATAGTGTGTTTGCTTGTACTGCACAGTATGTGTGTGGGGTGAATAAGGGCCTGAAAAGCGGAAACATGGTGTAGGGGCCTCTTTTTCACACACACAAACACGCACGCACACACGCACACACACACACACACACACACACACACACACGCACACACACAGTGCCATATGGAGGAGGTCACCCCTATTAGATCAGTACTGGTCTGTATGCATGAGGATGTAGTCCTTCAAATAACATGGCTCGCCCTCAGTGTGTGTTGTGTATGTGACTCATTATCTCATTTACAGTTAAAGGTGTTAGCTATTGCAAGATAATTGTAAGCTATTACACACTATTACTAAAATTCACCAAACATCTCCTCGCATTTCGCCAGCTTACCGTTTTCTGTGCGTGTTGAAAAAAATGATCGGATACTTCTACACAGCCCTGGCTCCGTAAATAGGAACATAAACAAAATGGCGGTGAAAGATGAAGTACTATGCTTTGTTCACAATGAGTTTCGATGTGTGGAGCGCCGCGAAAGGCAGCATAGGGATATTGTTTTGATTTGAACTTGACGTTAGCATGCGTTCTCGAGAATGACTAACCCTACCTTTAAGTGGATGTTCATTATTGCAGAGTTTCTCAATGTGGGGAGGCGGTACCCCTAGAACTCATTATGGGCAAGGGTCCAATGAAAAATGATCAATGAAATGTTAAGTCAACAATGACACCTCTTATCATGTGGATGTTCTATGGTTCTGTGTAGACTCAGATTGGATCAATTAACATGAATGCACGTGTTCTATTAAAACACACACACACACACACACACACACACTGAGTTTTCTGCTAGGCTCAGTCGGGGGGAATGAGTAGAGAGGAACATGGGTCCCCAATGAGGCAAACTAACTGGGGGAAATTAGGTCAGTGTGTTTCCTCAGACAATAGTGTGTGTGTGTGTGTGTGCGTGTGTCCATGTTTTCAGTGGCACTACTACCATGTGCATTACATGCCCCTACATTCATGTTGGGGAGGGCTTGCGCTTGTGGATATCATGTTGGAGCCACCAGGAGGCTCCAACATGATATCCACATGCACGATGATGTGTGTGCGTGTGCGTGTGCTTGTGCATGTGCGTGTGCGTGTGAGTGCATGTCTAGCTATGTTAAGTTCCAGTTTAAACTGCACCACATAGTTAAGCAATAGCGGCACATGCTTATTAGACAACTAGAGGGTATATGCTCATCTTTTGTTCCTATATGGGCAGAAAAAAAAACAGAATGAAAAATACATCTAATTTGGTTCTATAGTTGGATTGACAGGTTGCCTATGGAGACAACACTTCAGTCAGTGTGTGGCTCGGGAGGGTTAGGGTGTTGCTTTTTTACCTCTGCATCTGTTTCTCCTTCACGTGCCTCTGCGTCCCCTGACCAGGACAAGTCACACATACTATAATTGATATGAGATTTAGGGGCCACATTTCAATGTAATTAGAATCTTGATAATTGGACTAATTAGTTCTAATTGCTATGTGAGAATGAGTTTGATTAAAACAGGTTTCTCTCATCAAACGCCAGGGTGGAAAGAACTAGTTGGGTGACATTGGAAAGACACAATGCACAGTCTAATTAATAACAGACAAACATGGATGGATGTAAAGGAGGAAAAGGGAGAAACAACCGAAAACTGTACTTGGTTTCAGATTATGTTCTACTATTATGTTTTATAATTTGCGCCCCTTCTCAAAACGCAGTAAAGTTACAGATAGTGGTTCTCCAGTGGTTCTCAACACAGGTGTCAGGACCATCCGAAGGGTAACATTAATGTTTTTATCTATCCGATAAAATGCACTATATGCTTCAAAATAAAGCTACATCATTATTAATGAGTAGATGCCATTGAATAAGAGTATACAGTAAGTATTACTTAAATTATTATTATAATTTTTAGTATTACAGTATTAAATTTGGCTTGATTTATTAAAAGGCAAAATATTTCAAATAATCCCCAGACACTGCATTGTGGCCAGCACTCTTGCACTTGAAATTAGTCAAATGAGCTATCTTTCCCTAAGGGGATCAATAAAGTGTAACTTAACTTAGCTAGAGCTCAAATACAAGTTAACAGTTCTGACATGTCAGGATGGTACACAGCGCATTGTGTGAACCGCTGCTTGAAGTTTGGTCCAAAGTGTTGAATTAATGCAGTCTGTTTGAGAATGCTTAGCGCTGCTGCACCAACTCGCAGCAACAAATTGGCCCTATTGGATTACGACAGCCGTATTGAATCAGTCTCTTTGATTTCATACGGCGCTATGCTGTGAGAAAGAAGGTGGTTCAGACTATACCCTTGAAGACATCAAAAAGGTTGGAAGGTCGGCAGAATTCTTTCATGCATGTTCAAACAGATAGCTGCAGTAGCAGCGCAGGAACTTCTCATATAAAAAAAAAAAGAATTATTCCTGGCTTGTTTTCATACTGTTTTTCGTTTGCTCATGAATTACTTGCATTTGTCAATACTTGCAGTCAAGGGTATATTGTTTTGCCTTTGCCTTTGAAATTGTAATTTATGGTGTAGTTATTATGATTCCATATTTCATATAAAACTTTTTGCTCGAGATGTTGCGTATGCGTTTGAGTTTTGCAATATAATAATACATTTTTATACTTTTTGATCCAGTATGCAAATAGTTCAGACTGTAAAAATATTATCGCTAATTAAACATAAGACTGCTACCAGTCCTTAATATTCCAATTTTAATAGAATATTGATGTAGACACTGTGTTATGGACACACATGCTGGTCTTTCAGTGCTGTCACTGTGGAAAGGAAGGGATCTTCTTCTTCATGGGTTATAAACTTCTGGGACTGTGGCAGTCCTCCAAGGCTATTCTATAGGCATTTCCAGAGCATTTCTATAGGCTTCTGCCCTATACACATCATTAATTCAAACTTTTCATATACATATCCAAGCACATAGGGCATGCAAAACAATTAAATCTGGACACAGCCAATCTTAACTGAAAAATAAACTCAACTGTTGATAATTCAGACTGTACAGTATTTTGTACATTGTATATACTTTTATATATAGTAAATTCCTAATTCCTAAAGTCATTCATTATACAATATATTATGACAAATACTGGTTTACTTTTATGCATCTGGAAGTGGTAGTACAGTATATAAAGGTTACATTAACAAACAACCTAAATGCAGTACCTGTATGTTGAGTAAGTTGTCTGTACATTTTACTAATCTCCTAGTGTTGTGTGTGCCTTTGCATCTTTTCACCATATTCACATAAAAGTCACATTTAGATATTAAAATGCAATGTCCCTGTTTGCTGCTAAGGTGAGAGTTTTACATGAGCTTATAATTTGCACATTTCTGTCAGAATGGAATATATAAAATCCTTGTTTATCAATAGATGGCGTTAATATGCCTCGATCAGTATTGCATTTTTTTTCCAAGTCCGCACAAATACACACATGCATACACAGACGTGGAACAGATGTGCATGCATGCACGTGCGCACACATGCACACACAAACACGCAAACACACACGCATGGCCCTAAACCCAGAAGATACACAGATGACATCATGAAAACAAATCAAAATGTAAATCTGTAAACAATCTCTAGTGTCGGTGTCTGCAGAAATCCTCAGGTGATTTACACTAGCCCATAAAAAAAACAAACAACACAGTGGTAGGGTGAGAATATATACTGTATATATATTTAAAGATAGGGATGGTGGGGGGTCTTTAACTCTTCGCTTATAGTCAATGTTGGTACCATGTCTGTCTAATGCCTGGTTACAGTAGGTGATGTGCAAGTAGCACACTTTAGCACAGTTGTACAGTTCCACAATGTGTATTCTAATAGAATAACAGGGAATTGCTTAGCCTTTGACTAAACACTTCACACATACAGTACAACTGAGAGAAATGCCTCATCTGAAGAAAACCAGCTCTAAGGGAAAGAACGAAAGAAAGACAGATTTCTAATAAATATGACTAATCGGGAAACCATTTAATTGTGTCCCTTTGTGTATCCCGTCTCTCCCTCGAGATAGCCCCTGTGTCGTCATTTGTTGGCAGGATATGCTGATAATCATTTGAATTCCCTCTGTGTGTTCAGGAGATGTCAGGGTGCCTTCTGTGATCTTGTTTAATATGTGACCAGCAGCTATAAATTACAAACTCCCAGATATGAGGAAAAGGGTATGCTCGCATCTAAAAGTCTCTCTCTCTCTCTCTCTCTCTCTCTCTCTCTCTCTCTCTCTCTCTCCTCTCTCTCTCTCACATCAACAGTACTTCTTCCACCATGTTCTTCCTGTCCTCCTGGTGTAATGCTGTCTGTGGTCGTCTATATTCTATACTCTATACACCTGCAACATGTTATGCATTTTCATTATTAATCAAGCATTTTGACTTATGGATGATATTATTGGTCCATGGCTATAGAATAGTGAATATTGTTGATTTGTACTAAGACATGAAGTGTTTAAAAAAGTATGTTAGTTTCCTGCTCTGTCTCTTTTATGTGTGTTGTCCCAATAATATCAAACTCTTTGGGCTTTTCCCTGATAACAAACTTTCCCCGACTTCCTGTTTGGTATTCCACATACAGGTAAATAGGAGTTGGCTTTATATACTATTTCTATCGTTTTACATGATATACAGGCCATTTCAATACAGATTTCAATAGTCCTCAAATATTCCTGTTGTGAAATGCTGTACAGACTCAAAAATAGTCAGTAATTGATCCAGTCTGATAAGGAAAACCCAACGTAAATCCCATGACACATGTTTCATGAAAGCTATGTCAATATTAGATCAGCAGTCTTCCAAAGCTACAAACAAACAAGGGCAAGGAATATTATGATATCATCACAGAATAAAACCTGGAGCTCCTCTGTTCACAGGACACCCTTTGGTTACTTAGTGTACTGATTGCTTAGGGATGGCATCGATACGATACTGAGATCGGAAATCGGTCCGATACTGACCTAAATAGCTGGATTGGTATCGGTGACAATAGAACAATTGTAATTTCGTAGCTCTACTGTCAAGCATCAGCAATGTCTAACCTACCAAGGCCACACCATTAGCAGCAAGTTAATAAAAGTCTGAAAATAAAGATTGGCTGATTTATTTGCAACTTGACATTGGATTGTGACAATCCTAATTGCTTATAATGTGTGTCAACCAGTACCTTGATCTTTGAAGTGTCTAATGAGCTTCACCTGTTTTTCAGAAGTAACAGCAATCACAGAAGTACTACAGTACCAATTTTCCCTGCTGTGAGTTTGCAGAGAAAGAATTTTGCATGTTTCTCTATTGACTTGGTGGAGAAAAAAAATTCACTTTATCTGACAATACTGTGGGAAAGAGAAAGTAAATCCAAATGGCGACACCCATATGGCAGTTTGGGCTAAAGACTAAATTAGGATCTTTCTCGATTTAATACATGAAACACCAGTGCCATATCGGATTCAAAGCAGCAGTGGAATTATTTAGAGAAGAAACATTAGCCAGAGGCTTCGACAGGCCGTGCTTGTTTATGTTTGGCTGGCATTCTTGCTATAGGCAATGTTACTAAACCCTTAGAATGGTCACACAACTAAAGGAACACACATTAACACACTTAGTTTTTTTTTTTACCCACTGTCTTTTCTCTAAAATTTGCTTAACATTTGCCCAACATTCATTACTTAGCACTAATTTTGAAGAGTCTCTTGTCTGTTGAATGGTCAAAATGCAGTATAGTCACTTACTGAATGGAGAATGTGTACTCCTCCATTTCCTCAGAGGACAGCTTCGCCGCTAAAGGCCTCAACTCCTCTCTGAACGTCTGTGGCCCAAGCATCGGCGGGCTTCCGCCACTGACGCAGTTATTCATCTTCCCGGCTGGCTTCTTCTGTGAAGAGCAGGCATAGTGAAGAAGAGAACACATGTGGCTGTAAGTTAAGTAATCAAAGTTAAGGTGAAAAAAAAAAAACACAAAAAAAACCCGACCTCTAGATTTTTCTCAGGGATATTAATTGGGTGGACGTTGACAGTGTGTGCCTCTCTATACCTCAGATGCGCTTCAACTGACGTGAGACAAGAATGGCGGTGAAATCGGAAATGTCGCGCCATCATTGGAGAGGGGTTCTTGTGAGGAACGCTATTTGTGATGTTGGTGTAAAATAGATGATATTCGAGCAGCTGGCAGCTGTTTTTTTTGTTGTTTTTTTTGGTTTACCGTCATCGTCATAAACACAGTCAAATGGAGTTAGGAAGTGGGGCTTTAAATATTTCACCGCGGTACTTGGGAGCAGATATTATTTGCTAAGCCGCCAACATGTTAACGGCTTGCTTTCCCTGGCCCTGTCAGACCTGCCTGTGTTGCCTCTGGGTGGGCTTAGTGCGTTTCTGCTCTAAGTTGTGAAATACTCACTGATGTATGTTAATGAGATCCAAAGCAATCTCACGCTTTCTTTCACCTCCCTCCCCCCCCTCTCTCTCTCTCTCTCTCTCTCTCTCTCTCTCTCTCTCTCTCTCCTTCCCAGAGAAGAGAGGACCAGGAAGTAGTAAACGGACAGGGCCCCATAAAAGTTCCATCCGATTTCATGGCACAATCGTTGCCAAAGCAAGCTTGGATTCCAGAGTGATGATCACAATAAAAACGTTGATAGGAGAGAAAGAAAGGGCTAAGAGAGAGCAAGAGAGATCAAGCAAGAGAGATAGAGAGAGCTAGAGAGAGAGAGAGAGAGAGAGAGGGGCGGGGGGGGGGCGGGGGGCAGGAGATATATAAACTGCAATGTTCTCTGGTGTCTCTCTACAATAAATTTAATGCAATACCTTAAGAGTGGATTTCGTATATAGCTGGATTCCTGCCCCGTGGGCAAAGAGGTCGCCTGGAGAAAATTCATTTTAATTAGGGCTGCACCGCAAGTTGAAGGGTTGAAATCTGATCCCGGGCGCTCCCAGGCTGGGGCAGGTTGGAGATCACTTCACTTAATCATTAGACAACTGGGTTCCACGGCGCGACATTTGACAGCGTTTGCGAGGTTTTCAAGGAGGCGGGCGGGCGAAGGAGGCGGGAGGACGAGAGAAGCGAGGGGGTCTGTGGAGACCGTGGAGAAAATAAAGCCACACATCAGTGGACGCATCTATTTTAACAGGCCATTGCTGATTAATGGTGGTTCTGGAGCGCTACCGGTACATCCGTAGACTGAGCTCACTAAGAGGGAATTATGGGCGAAGGAGTAGGAGGGGAAATGCACGCCTTTGTGTGTGTGTGTGCGTGTGTGCAGGAGAGAGTCAACGGCTTGATGTGTTATATTCTGTAGGCTCCACTCCTATAGCTACCATAGCAATAATAGCGTAACAACAAAAGGCCTCGGTGCAGGCACAGTGGCAGAACAAGGGGCAATCGCAACGCTGGATCAGAACACAAAAGAATTCTACAATTACCACTTCAAAGTATGGCAGGTAACACGCAAGCTTTGATTAATTTAGCTTACGTCCTGTGCAGCTCCGCAAGGGGCGTGTTCAGAGAGGTTTGGGGGAGGGAGGGGGAGAGAGGGGGAGAGAGGGTGAATGCAAGCCTGTTTGGCACTGCTGAGTTCACAGAAATTGAGCTGTTTTGGCTTGTCAAGCAGAGCAACACTGGCTTTGAAGGCAGAAAAAAAAAAACCTGTTAGTGTGAAATGTATTTTGACAAATCTCAAGATAATAAGCATAAGGTGATGTGTGTAGAGAAAGGAACCAGGGTGAGGAGGAAGAGGAAGGAACCATGATGAGGAGGAAGAGGAAGAGACCAGGGTGAGGAGGAAGTAAGCATGGTACTGTACTCGTTTTAAGGGAGGAAACACTTTCCCCTTAAATCAGTGTCTCACCTTGCACTGAGTTGCACCCTCTGCTTTCTTCCTGCATGGCTCATTCTTTTCCCCAGTGTTCCCAGTGTTCCCAGAAACAGCACCCGAGGATGAAGTTTTCCCTGAATCACAACGAGAGATGTTGTGCAATGAGGTTGGAAAAAAAATGTTTTATTCATGTGTTCCCTTCTTTTCTAGAAACACATCCGGCAACATGCCTGCAAAAATAATGAAATATAGAATGAAGAGAGAATTAATAAATAATATTTTAAATATAATTTGCCACAACATGCACTTAATATTAACATTGCACTTAATATAGCGGAATTCTAAACATTTGAGAACCCTCAGAAATAAAATAGGAACAATACAATTTGTGATCATTTTAGGTATATTATTAAACATGCATTAAACAACAACACAATACATAAATAACAATTTTGTTAACACAGCAGCAATTTAAAAAAATGAATTTGCGAACCCAAATCAAGTTTGTTTGTTTTAGTATTTAGTCTATGGCAAGCAAAGAGGATCTGTTTGGCTGCTACAACAAAGGCCTGAGATACAGAGGCAGGACAGTTAACTTATTAAGCTTCCCTATACACAACTATGTCCCCCAGAGCCACAGAGCTTAACCTCTCCAGCCTCCAAACCCTAATACACGCAATTAGAAATTATAAAATATCTGGAAAATAAATTACATTTTAGTTGTAATACATTCCTCACTTCATATTTTTCTCAGAGAAATTATTGTGCAGTGTTTTTTCATCCTCTCCTTTTTTTTTTGTCTTTCCCCTCCCTGTCTCCATTTCTGTCGTTGACTTCATTTTTTCTCCGTTGTAATTTAAATGGTAAGCTGCCAGATGTGTGTCTCATGCTTGAAGAGTCGAAGATCTGCATTATTTAGCATATTAACATTCACAGAATTTAAAAAAGGGTTCCTGCGTTGCCTGAAGGTTGTAATTAAGTAAACCTTAGCTTGATACATGTAAAAATCTCTCTATGTGAAACTTTCTTCCTCCTCCTGGAATCAGTCACATCTATATAATAAATATGGAAACCTCCATGATGATATAATTTTTCTTCTTGCTGCAGGATTAAATATACCAGTAATAATACCTACTGTATAAAATATTTCAGACATTTCTTCTGACCGCTAAAATAGTTTAATGACAGGATTTTTTCATTCACGGCTAAATTTAAGGGAAGCTTATTAAATTCACCACAGATGTAGATTTTAATTGCGTGTGCCTTTGCTAGTAAACATTGTATGTGATACAGACACAGTACAAGGAAATAAGGTCAAAGTTGTTCTCTTCAAAAATCCTGGGATGGAAAAGACTATAAACACAATCTTCCATGTTAACATCAATAAATGTATACCCTCAGTTATTTTTATTATGTATATATATACTGTATAGTGTGTGTGTGTGTGTGTGTGTGTGTGTGTGTGTGTGTGTGTGTGTGTGCGTGCGCGTGCGTGTGCGCGTGCGTGTGCGTGTGTGTGTGTGTGTCAAACAAATCAGAGATGGAAAAGTCTGTAAAGGAAAGCGAATTTGATCTAGGGACTTAACCGGCCAGTAAAACGGTACCAAAAAATAAATACAAAATAAATATGCGGCTCATAACTTGGCTATATATAGCACATATTTCACCATTCACCAAGCCACAACCAAGCCACAGTTTGACAGAATTAAAGGGCTCAGCAGTCACCAGGGGTTCTCAGAAGTGTTTCCTCAACAGACACAATTCCACTGAACAGACAAAACAGCAGATAGCAGTGTGCATTGTACTGTCTGCATTTACAATGTACAGTAGCACATGTTTATTACTTTATGACCCCCCTCCAGCTTTAACAGATATAAACCATCATTTGCATTAAAATAATATCATAATCATAATGTCATAATAAAGAAATATCATAATATTTAGGGTGACATAAGGGGAAGGTCTGAGTTACATGGACTATGCTGCTATGCTTGAAATCCCTTAAGATTTTAGGCAGAGAGGAAACAACATGTCAGCAGAGAGGTGTTTTTTTTTATAATTTTCCACTAGTATTTCTCTGTGCCGGAGTGTGTGTATCATACCATGTGTCTCTCTGCAGAGATGGTCCAGAGCAAAGCAAAGTATTGCCCACAGCCCCACACACACACCTACACACACACACACACACACACACACACACACACGCACACACACACACACGCACACACACACACACACACACACTATCAGTCAAAGCACCATGTAACCATGAACTTGTAGACTCACCAGGGTTTCATGAATGTACACACTCACACAAATGCAACAAAACTACTTTGCCTGACACACAATAAATCTATACAAATCCACACGCGTGCACACACACATACACACAAATGCAAAACACAACTGCTCTGCCTGAAAAACAATAAAATAGATACACACACACACACACACACACACACACACACAAACGCAACACAACTGCTTTGCCTGAAACACAATAATACAGACACACACACAGACACATACAGACAGAGATTCA
>JAODUE010000013.1:738136-750249 GCA_027564755.1 Amblyopsis hoosieri
CTAGTCAATTCCCACTCGAGCGGCATCCTCCTGCCTGCCCCCTCTCACACACACACACACACACACACACACACACACAGGCACGCACACGCACGCACCACTTCTAGTAAATACATAACTACATCTCAATGCTGGGTTGTGCAAGCAACAGGCATTGTTATTTTTTTATTTTTTTATTTTTTTATTTATTTATATTGTTTGAAATGGGCCCCTCTGATCCATCAACTGTGACTAATACGGTACTTTATAAACATAAACTTAGATCTTCCCATAAATTACAAGATAAAAACACAATACATAAACATTTAAAATAATTTAAAAATCACCTAACCAACTCTGCTGCTCACTGTGCTTGTTTGGCGTAGACGGTACTGTCTACTGTACAGTACCGTGTTAGCATGGCCGTTTTAAGACTTTGCTCCTCTGTTGCTCAGTTCAGACGGGACAAATACCCCCCAGACTAGACAGACATGACTCGTCCTTGCTCACGCAACCCCCATTATCTTAAACGTCTCTTTGTGTGTGTGTGTGCGTGTGCGTGTGTGTGTGCGTGTGCGTGCGCGTGTGTGTCTTTCCGTGGCCATGCATGTGTGGGCATGTGTACTTGTGTGTCTGAATGTGTGTATGTGTACATCCTGTAGCCTACCATGCATTCTTTGTCTACATGTTTACAATTAGAGAGAATGCTCTTGTTTGTTCCTTGTAAAGCTGCGATACATTTGGTCCGTCTGCTCCGCATCGGTGGCTCCTCTGTAGGAGGGTGAACAACATACGGCCCCATAAATTCCCGCTTTAACGTTGGCATAGGGAACACGCAGCTCGGTCGAAATAAGACAGTGATTTTTATCATCTCCCATTTACTTTTGTGCCCAAACTACAAAAATGTAACATATTGTGTTTGAGTGAGTCAGCAAACACACTTTGGTGAACTGTCTCATTGGGACACAGTGTGTAACCAGAGGAAACATGGTGGCGAGAAAGAGAGAGCAGTAAATGAAGGAGGATTAGTGGCAGGAGGCAGGAAAAAAAGACATTTGGGCGTTCCTCTGGAAAGTCATACGCCAGCATGGCCTAAGCGTAGGAGGACAGTTGTCTTCGTATACTGCCGCCTGCAGTGCCCATGACATAAAGCTATTGTTAGAGCACAGAAGACATATTGACAGACACCCTCTCAAGGCTGCTCGTCTCCCCAAAATGAACCATGTCCAGATGCTAAGACTGACCAAATGTTCCGCCACAGTCCAGGAGAAGTATGAACTGCAGTGACATTTTGAGAGGACCGGACCAGAAAGGACCAGCAAACCATTCCACTCATACCTCAGACATCCCGAGCGCAACCTCAACCAAAGGGTTATGCGCTTTTCTCGTGGGCAAAACCGGACAAACTGTCAATTTGTACAACAGTCTTCTGGTAATGAGCACATCTCTCTAACCTTTGCCGTATGTCTGCCCACTTGTTTAGAACTGTTTGTCTTCTGTTGTGGCGAGAGCAGCCAATTTTAGACCGACGTGGGATGAGTTATAGTGAAAAAGGAGTTGACAACGGAGCATCTCGTGAAACATAATCAGAGGCAAAATGTAAATACTCATCTAGTCTTTTGTACCCTACATCTGTTGAACACCCACAAATGGAAAGGCAGACATTTAATGTAGCCCCATGCCCTGTTTACATCTAGAGCATTAAGATACAGCTAATGTAAAGTTCAAAGACAGTGAAGCCACACTTGCATCTTGCACGACAGATTTTTCTTCACTATTTTATATTTATAACGTAACATACTTTATAGGATATTCACCGAGACTACAAAAATATCAGAAACATCTGTCAATTTGATCATATCGTGGGGAATGGTATTTATTACATCTCTGGTTATGGTATGGAAATGTACAAGGAGGGGGACATAACTGAATAATAAGTAAGAACAATGCAGTTCTGTCCCAGTCAGCACTGTGGTATACTGCATGGTACATTGATAGGCCACATGATGGTCAGTGTTGGGCAATATTATGTTATTATTTTTTCAATAACTGGTAGTGTAACAAATTAATATTTCCAAAATATTATTACACTTACTAATCCAAGTAATGCTGCATTAAAAGAATGAGATTCCCCCATAGATTTAGTTCCATCTTATGAAGACGTACCTTTATTATTTTACTGGTCCTAGCAAACTTAGGGTAGGCTAATTGAACCAACCTGTCCAATCATCTGGGTTGAGAGGCTGCAATGTTTTCACTTTGGATGATTGTTGACTCCTAAGGTTCATTATTGTTCCAATAAAGAGGATTCAATTATAAAATGAGCTGGCTACACAAGTTGTCATTTTTCGTAAGGGGCGAGGTAGGGTACTAATTGTGAAAGTATTAATAGTATTGTAATGAGTAATATAACTAATAACTTTTAATACCCAGAAATAAGTAAAGTAATATCATTACTTTTTGAAGGAGTAATAAGTAAATAGTAACATATTAAAATTCCTGAGTAACTTGCCCAACACTGATGATGGTGATGTATAGATTAGAAGCCACAGTATCTTCTTAAATTCCTGAGTATTATGCACAGTATGAGCAGATGAGGCCCCTAATCCCAAATGATAGGAGCCTGTGCTCAGTTTAGACAGCATCGCTGCAGAATAATCCGCTATGGATTTTACCCTGTTTTGTCTCACGCACGCGCACGCACGCACACACACGCACACGTACGCACACACACGCATGCACACACGCACACGCACACGTATGCACACACACGCACGCACACGCACGCACATTCTCCTAGCTGGCAATGCCTTGCTCGTTGTGTTGTCAGTGCCGGGGAAAGGGAAATCACATTCTGAGCCTTGCAGTAGCATTCCTCACTCTTCTCACTCTAAGCATCTTTGCAAAAAAAAAGTAGAAGTGAAATTAGTATAATTGGTGGGAAAGCGGTTTAACCCACACATCTTGGAAAGAGGCGACGCAGGCCCATCAAGCCCCCCACGCAGGAAGGAGGATCCGGGCCGGTTGACAGGACAAAGAGTGGAAGGACGACAGCAGAGGACAGAATTGAGAAAAAAGAAAATGATGAGAAAAAGTGAACTGCCACATTGTCAAAAAAACGAAATGGTTAATACCAGGCTCATAATGCAACTCTCTGGCGTTGTGAGAGGGGCATCGCCGTGGCAAAAGGTCCACAGTGAGAGGAGGCGCTGGGCGGTGTGGGCCCAATTTTCCATATCAAGAAGTGGATTGTTTGCCGCGAGCTCCAGTTGTGCCCGAAGTGCCGTGAACGTTACAGCACTCCTACAGAGGAGATCAAAGGGAAACCGCTGTGGTTTTGGCTGGCAAGCGGCCGCCCCTACCGTCGAGAGATCTGTTCAGGGCTTTCCACACATTGACTGATCGCACAAAATGCACTCCTAATAAAGAGACAGGAAATGCCACATACAAAAACTTCCTTTCTTTCTATGCATGGGCTAATATTCAGAGATTAAGCATTCTCGTTAATTATTTTCATTTTAATTAGTAAATCTTAATTAACAATGAACATTTACCCTTAAAATTTTTTGGCTTCGGAAATGATGAGGAAGGGTGGGGGGGGGGTTTGAAATAAAAAGCAGAGAATAAATATGACAATCTTTTCGGGACCTCCGGGCAGGATTACTGATGCAGGCTGCCTTAGTTATTAAACACATGCTAAATTAAATGCCTCCATGAATTTTGCAAAGAAATATATTTTCATAGTTTAGCATGCCAAATGTGACAATTTATATTTAGGTTTCACCGCGCTGTCGTGATTTTAGGGAAGTGTCACATAAACAAAGATTTTGTCATTTACGAATAGAAATTACTATACATGGCAGGTTTGGCCATCTCTCTCTCTCTCTCTCTCTCTCTCTCTCTCTCTCTCTCTCTCTCTCTCTCTCTCTGTTTCTCTCTGTCGCCCTCATATTCCGCCTGTGCCGGTTGTTTCAAGTCAGCAAGCCATAAAAAAAATCTTTATCTCAGTGAAACACAGCAATTTGGGAGATAATCGAATGGTGACTTGGGGGCACAACCGCCAGTCTGAGGAATTATACCACAATCTCCCCTGCATTTACAACCTTCCTCAAAGCCAGTTGTCACCCTGGAAGGAAAGCCCCCGATTGAAGATTCATTACATCTTTAAGCCAGCATGGTGGCATGAACGCCCTATCCTCAATTCCAATACAACAGCAAAAACCCACCCCCCAAACTCCCCTCTTCACCAGGGAGGCTGTAGCGCCTCCCTCTGCGGTCTCTTCGCCCTCTCTTTACCCTGATATATTCTTTATCCGCATGAGTCTCTTCGCTGCATCTTTAGTTTTCCGAAGCCGCAGACATCCTTCATAGGGAGCGTCAGCCAGCGTAGATCGGCGTGAGCCCCCAGCGTGAGGACAGCCACAGCTCGATGCTCTGTGCACAACATTGCAGCACAGTATGCTGCGGCTTGAGTGTGTGTGTTTGTTGTTGTTGTTGTTTTGACCTGAGTGCACATAGGTGTGCTTGTGGCTCAGTGCTGTAAAAACAAATGTGGTGGTGAAGAAAAAAAACTAAAAAACTAAAGGAGACAGCTCAGGCAGAGCCCATTCACAAACAATCCATCAGTCCATTTGCGAGACTTCAGACTGCGACACAGAAGCCTCACTTCCTGGTTATTTGCTTGGTGCTTCCTGTGAATTGTGTTGCATGTGTGTGTGTGTGTGTGTGTGTGGGCGTGTCTCCAACAACTGCTAGCAACTGTAGCATATCCTACCTGGGAAGAAGAGGATTCTGGGAGTTCTGTTGTCCGTTCCTTGTGGCCTTCCCCGAGCATCCTCGGTGATGCATCCTCAGTGACGCTGTTATGAGGGCGTGCACGCGCACGCGCACGCGCACACACACACACACACACACACACACACACACAGAGAAAACCCTGTTAGCAGCCACCTGCATATTGGACTCTTGGTTGTAGCAGGCTGTAGCCAACAGCGGCTCAATCTAATAAGGCCACAACAAAACACTTTTCACTGGGTTTCCCTCTCTCTCTCTCTCTCTCTCTCTCTCTCTCTCTCTCTCTCTCTCTCTGCCTTTCAATCTTATCAGGGGTAATGTAATAAACGGTTGCTTTGCTCTGTCTCCTCGCCACCTCTCTTAATTCCTCAAAATAAAGCAATATCACAGGGGCCCAACCCGCCTGCAACTGGGGATACGATGCTTGTAAAAAGGGAAGGATAATTCAGCAAATAAACGCTCGGCATCAAAGGCAGGCGCTGGCTCTTCCTTTCTTTTCGTTCTCGCTCGCCCTTCCCTCTCTGCTCGCCTATCAAAAGTGTTACATATGCTTTCATCAGTTCACAACAAGGCTCAATGCGCGTCCTAATGCAATTACCCGACCTCCATTAAATCAGAAACAGTGAAAACGAATGAATTACACATTTGTATAAAGAAAACACACACACACACACACATACTCACTCACACACACGCACACACGCACCCACACACACTCAGTTCTCTGTCCTCCACATTTCTTTTCTTTCATCGGTGTATACGCGGAGAGAAAGAAAAAGTGAAATAATTTCTCATTCAATCTCAGGCAGTTGTTGCCCCAGGTGATGCGTAGAAAGGCTCCCATGTCTAATAGCCACCCACCGACGACGGCAGACGGCATTCGCAGGGTTCAAGGGCTGCAGAGGGATGTTGGGCCTGCTAAACTCCACAACTGCATTCATCTGGCAGCGCTGGTGTCCAGCCCGACACCCGCCCACAAGACAAGCAGCAAGCAGAACGCTGATTGCATCACGTCTGCCTGCACGCTATAATGCATAATTAGCAACATCTTAAACACGCTAAGCTGCTCGCCCGTGGGGCTGTTGCCGGTACAAGACATAATGCACGATCTCCGTCTGAAGTGGATGGAGCCAGAATTGATGCTCCTCCATGCCCGGTGATATGGACATATTTCGGTGCCCCGCAGCCATATTACCCACGATGCAACAGTGCAAAGCCATGTAGAGGACATATGAATTACATTCCCTCAAATGTCAGCAGGAATACAAATGCTTTGCACACAATTAATGATTACAGCCATGTGACAGTAATTGTACATATGGAGAGAAATATGAAATGGGCAGGACTTACCCCTGAAACAGTGCACTGCTATTCTGAGGTACACTTCTTACAGGCTGATCGGTGTCTCTCTATGAACATAGAGCACTTTGATAGTAACGCTGCAACAATATGATGCTAACAATACTGCAAACAATATCATATGTGCACATAAATAACACACTTAAACATCAACAAGCACAATGAAACCCCTTAATATTCGATTAATCTATGTATTGTCAGTTAAATCAGTTTCAGACATCAATTTCCATTCTGAATCTCTTAGGCCTGTACAAGATGATAAACACATATCCATATACATCAATCTTACTATAAAGTATATCTGCATATTTATTGAATGGAACCTTTACAAATGTGTTGATGAAAGCAACCGCCAGTAAGTATAAAGTTCGGTAGCCTAGGACAGACCTGGTTGCTCCTATAGTCCTGTAAATTTGTAAAAGACAGCCTGTAGCACCTTGGCTAACATGATGTCCTACAGGCTGTCTATTAAAGTTACAGTAGTGTGAAAAACAACCTTAACTCATACCTGAGCAATGCCACGGAGGGAGTCAGTTATTCTCTGTCTGATTGACCTCTCACCCTTTTTTATTAATAAGGCTGTGCGAATAGACTGCTGAAAATGCATTCATGCAGGTACACACACATACACACACACACACGCACACATACACACATATGCGTACACAAACACCCTCATGCACGCAAACAAACAGTTAGGATGCAGCATTATACAGAAAAAAGCAGTACAGCTATAATGGCAGAGTTAAGCACAATGCCTAAAACAAGAAGAAACTGTAATGCAATCTGCAGCCAATCGATACAGAGCCAGACCCTAAAGACATAGCATTTAATGAATATTTCTGCCAGTTTAACGTTCAGTCAGCACATTCACACTACCCATTCAGACGCATTGACACTGTTAAGTGACAGCATCTCACCCTATGGAGGCTTTAGCACAAAGAAGAAAAACACCTCTTTTTTTGTAGATGTGAAATTGCTGGTGGAAATTACAGTGATCACATACAGTACAGAGTAGACGTTATTATTGAATAAGAAGGAATTAGCTAACTGTCACTGTGGCTTTCATGTGGTACATTGAATTGCCTATTTGTATAAATGCTAACTCCTACTAGCTTTAGTGAGATTATCTTTACAAACAGTATATTTGATATATTTGAATTTCTGTATTCTGTTTAAACATGCGTTAGTTAGTTTTGGGGTTTTCGTTGCAATCTAGATCAGGCAGCATAATGGAAAGCTTGCCTTATTGTTTTGTTGTTATCTGACTGATGGAATATGAATATGAACACTGGTTTGCGAAATCCCTTCCATTCCAAAAAGCAGATGAAACAAACAAAAACAAAAAAAAAATGGTCACGCTCTATTTTTCCTGAAAATACCATGAGATGGGTGTAGAGCTATGGAAATCTAGCCTTCTGTCACAAACCAGGATGAGGAAAAAAAAATAACCAGTTCAAAGCAACAACCAAACTGTATTCCCATGTGCAAAGTAAAACATTGTGAAACAAATGTTCTGTACAGTCGATGTATAAAGCAAACCATCGCACACACGGGATGCTGTTGAGGTAAGTGCCCTGGATTCCCATTCTATACAAAAAGCCAGTTTAAACCAGTTCCAACTGATAGATTGAGAATCAAATACAGACATGTTTTCCTGCTTTACAACAGTAATAGCATTGCAGCTAAAAAAAGTAAAAGAAACATTAGTAGACAAAACCAGAGCAGGAAACTCTCAAACACACACAAACACACGCACACGCACGCGCACACACGCACACACACACGGACATACATTGCACAGAGTGTCCATTAGCCGGGGCAGCACACACACAGCATAATGGACCCGGCTGATGTGGTTGTGAATATGAGCGACGATGACACAGATATTCCTCTTTGCGGCTCTGACCTGCTGCAGTGAAAGGCTGCCGAGCGTGATCATGTCAGGCCGCACGCGCTCCCTCAGCTGCTGGGCATAGCGGGGCATCGCCTCCTCCACCGTGTCCGCTGGAAGAAGTGAGGGGCCGCTCACAAATGACATTGCTGGACGCACCGCAAAGGATGCAGGAACCGAGTACATCGATTCAAAAAGGACTATGTGTTATAATATTATATTGTATAATATAATATATAACATATATATGTAGATATACAGCATGTGCTTAAGAAAAAAAAAAAGGTTTGGGTTGGAATGAAATTATATAAATTTAAAAAATAATATCTAGTATTGAAACAAACATATGACATGAGACAGATTAAGTGTGTGTTTATGTGCGTTGATTACATTACATAATTATCTTAGACACAAGAACCTCTTGCTATGTGCACGCACACGAAATAAAATAAAATCAACATACGCGTTAGCTTTTGCGTTACCTTTTACAGCGCTCTCAGTGCAAGCCCTCCCCTCTTCCAGCACGGCCCCTGCCTGGGCTCTGCCAGTGGGATCGGCCTGGGAGGCCCCGGGGCCCGAGGCTCCAGCGCTCCAGAGCAGCACACGGCCCTCCTTCACCTCCAACACCTTCTCTTCCCTGAGGGCTTGCAGCGTACCTGAAAAGACACGTACCAGTGGTGTTTCACACACACACACACACACACACACACACACACACACACACACACACACACACACACACACACATGCACATGCACACACATACATACATACGCACGCACATAATAATATCCACACATATACACGCACAGAATTCCACTACATCACCATGGAGAGATTTACACATATTCTTATAAACTGTAGAATTGTGCATTTCCCAACCTTTGTAGGCAACTGTACAGTTACTAACAGTAGTATTCTTTGTTTTGTGGCATAGCATATACCTTAGTTACTGTACATTATATGCTGTAGGTGTGGCTGTCCCCACATAAACACAGCTTGGCAGGCTTGGTGTAAAGCGCTTGCTTTCATGTCCCATAAGCTGACCTTAAATTATTCACAGAGAGACAGTTGTACGGCGTGTGGGAAAACAATAGAAAAATGAGAACCATACAATTCTGCTTTGAAGGTAACAGATGCTGTTGTATTGTCTATCAAAATTGACTGTTTAGATATGATTTGACAACAATGAAAGCTTAATAATTGTCCCTGGAGTTTCTCTGAAGAAATTTAGTTCCCCATCCTTATACAATATGATATGAGCATTCATGATACTGAAACGATAAGCTGTTGGGCTGGATGTGACACACAGTTTAACATGTTGCAAGATTGGCGGGCAGAGATGCTGTTTGTAGTATGATAAAAGACCTTAAGCTGTACAGTAGATACAGTAGGACATACAGTATTTATTACCAATATTTAGTAAAAAGACGCATCAATGTAAATACTTGATTAAACTCAGTGTTACTGACGTGTATGCCGTTATATGTTCACCTTTTGATTTGGTTTTGACAGTACAAGGAAACAAATAATACAACTAATGTAAAACTACTGTAAAACTACTGTAAAACTACAAAATACAGCAATAGTGAAAAAAACTGTATGGATATGCTTTTGTTGTTTTTTATACCAATATATTGTATAAATACTGTATATACCTAAACATAATTTGGAACCAATTTTTTTTTATGAAAGTATGCTGCTGTTTAAAAATACAAAATGAAAACAGCTATCTTACAAATTATTGAGCAATTATCTAAAGGAACCGACGCTGTACTTCCATTAGTAATCCATAAGATGCTTCTATACGTGTATTCTACGTGTGGAGTCCTAGGCTATCGCTGCCTAATGCCTTTCACCAAAACAGATATAGACGCCTAATGCCTTACATCGCACCACTGTAACCGTGTTCTTTTTTCTTCGAGCAAAGGCAATGAAATGTATTGAGATGAGTAAAAACTGCACATCTCAGAGAGAAAGCAGGACTTCTGAAATGTCTACAGCACTGGCCACTGTTTCATTTCATTGTTTTGCGTTTTGCATTTTGCAAAATTTGGATGAGCGCTGACTTGCAGTACAGTACACTGAGCCGGTCTAAGAAGACTGGTAGGAGGCACCCATACAGTACACAGTAGCATTGTCTCATAGTCTATTGTGGCAGCGAATAGGCTGTACAGGACAGTCACCTTAGCTACAGTAACAGTACAATCATATAAGCTATCTCTCTCCCTCTCTCTCTCTCTCTCTCTCTCTCTCTCTCTCTCGCTCTCTCTCTCCCTCTCCCTCCCTCCCTCCATCCATGCCTCTGCCTTCTGCATGGAGGAACTGTTAATCCAAGATCCGCTTTACTTTTTCTGCGGGATTTCACAAACATTCATGAACATTCCTAGACATGCTAATCTTTGTGGTACAGCTAAACCCGAGACAATGGCAAATAATATGAGCGGGCCAAATGCGACTGTGTTCAAGCGGGTCTAAGCCCATCGCTTGCGCATCGGAATTACAAGGGAGATGTTCGTCATGTCAACAGGATCTGCTGCGACTGTCTTCACCCAGAACAATGCTAAGCTTAAAGCCCACCTCAAAATGCTGGCTGTTTGGCTGCATGTTTACTGTAAATGAGATGGCGCTAATGAGAAAAGACACACCTTCTGCCAGACAATGCTCTGTGCTTGGAAAGGCTCTGTCTTAAAGTAAGGGCCCATTTTTACTTTTATTCTTAGTTCTGTCAGTGCTGCCATGAAAATTCCTTTATTTAAGAATCCACTGCAATGTGATTGACCTCAAAGCACAATGTCAAATTATTTATAGTATAGGATAGTGAATCAAATATGTACATGCTATAATTTGAATGACAAGTTCCCTTGTATGTGTTTACACTGCTGTTGTTATGTTACACATGTTGTTTTAATAGTGAAACATTATTATGTAAAAATAGAAAAAAGGGGAATAAATGCATATCTTTGAATCTGGTTTTGGACACATTTTTGTATTTGAATGGTGTGAGAAATGTACAGTAAAGCAATTTTACATCTTGATATTTCGGGAAACAACCAACTGTAGGTAATCCATACCTGGCAAGTTTATGAAGCAATCGTCTTCATCCAGTAATTCAGCCATTCTCAGATACAAGCCGTGTTGATCTGTGCTCTCTACATTAAACAAATAATGCACACACACACACACACACACACACACACACACACGCACGCACGCACGCACACGCACACGCACGCACGCACACACACGCACATGCACACGAACACACAGTGATCTCCAACACAAGCACTTTGTCTGCATGGAGAACTACCTTGTGTTTATGCGTAAACCCAATCTCCACACACATCTTAACGCGCTGCACCATGCACATTAGCCGTGGCCGTGGAAGGGTGCATATCAAGTGCATGCACAGGGGTAATGAAATGGGAGCATTAACACGGCTGTTAGACGGCCTGTCATCACATGATGAGATTTGGTCGGAGGAATCCTTTGATATTACACGGCAGTGATATCCAAAAGATACAGGTGGAATGGCTCCTCAGTTAATAGCCATGTTTCATTATCACATGCATATTACTTGGCTCCCAGGAGCTCGTCTGTTAATAGGCCTTCTTTAGGAAGTAGGGGTGTGGGGGCTGCAAACGACTGATAGGGCTCGACGGGTGTCATTTGGCAAGGGAGCGAAAGACGCAAAATGAAGAACTGACCAATGATTGGTGACCTTCGTCAATGACACGGGGCCGTGGAACCAATCGTGGGGGTTCACGTCGCCCGGTGTATTTACACAGACCGGATATGGCAGGGAGCCGCCGATTGTGAACCCCCTCACCCCGCTTTAATGAACTGAGGAGAACTGCCATGACGAGGGAATGGCATACTTAATTCCAGCTCATCTTCGCCGCTGACCCCAGTCTTCCTGCGACGACGCCTCGGGTCGCTCTGCTCTGCCGCCGCAAACGCCGCCGGGTCAAAGTCATTTCGGGCGTGTTCATTTCCTGTGGAAAAGAGAAGGGCGTCATTTGTGGGGGAGGGTAGGCGAAGGGGGGGTGGGGGGGAGTGGTAGGGGAAGGGACGGCGGGGGGGGGAA
>JAODUE010000013.1:750349-761781 GCA_027564755.1 Amblyopsis hoosieri
TCTCTCTCTCTCTCTCTCTCTCTCTCTCTCTCTCTCTCTCTCTCTCTCTCTCTCTCTCTCTCTCTCTCTCAACACCAACAGCCTCAAGGCAGATAGCAGATCTGAACTGCTTCTTCCCTGCCTGGAAACATGTCATAGTTTCCTGACCGTCAATCAAAAACTCCTTTCACTACACTCTAAAACAATTCAACCTACTTTGTGCAATTTGAAATAATAACATAAGTTAATATCTATAAAGAATAACAATTAAAATGCAGCATTAAATATGTTTTATCGTAAAGTAATATATTGGAATAGGTTTTGTGAGACATTTGAAAAAGGAGATAAATACATTTACATTTGAATCAAAATGGCAAAATGTGAATATGTACAAAGGTTTGCCTTTAGCCATGTGAGCAATGGAGAGGGAGGGCATTGATCTTAAATCGGAGTTACTGTAAGCATAGCTTTAACAGAGCAGACTGATAACCTAATCTAATCTGTGCATAGTGTGTATAGTGTGCTAGGAAACACTGAGTGGCTGGTGAACGCTCTTCATCCTCAAGCTCTCACAGGGAAGCCAAAACACGTACAGCAGCTTCTTTCAAGACCGCCCTCCATTTTCCAACAACTGGTTGTGAGATCCACTCACAAAGCACATTAATATCCTGACCTTACAACAACGGAGACCACATGTCGCAGAGCCATTTCTGCCCTCGGCCGCCCTCTGCAGAAATAGCCCCTCATGCAATCAGCCATCCACGGCCTCCCACAGGGCTCAGCAGAGCAGATAATGGGAAAAATACATACCGCGTCAGCGAGAGGTGGCTCAGTCTGAGACCTTTTCTGGAACCTACAGTACAGTGTCACCTGCCTCTTCGTGGTCCACAATCACTGACCCTGCTTGCGGTTCAGTTAGTTCTGCCAATGCGTACAGGCTGCTGGTAAATGCATTAGCAGCTCGTCATGTGCATGGATGTATTATGCCCATGTACTCCTTGTTGTCCCTAATACACGGCTCCAAAATAAGGGAGATCGAGCCTTCTCATTCGCAGCCCAGAGACTGTGGAATTAACTTTCTGTTATTAAATCACAACTTAAAACTCACTTTTACTCCTTGGCTTTTAAACTTGTTTGAGAGTTGCTATTTTAAGGTCATATTTGTTTTAAGGATTGAGAGATAAATTTGTCAGTGCCGATACCGATACCTGCCGATCCGATTCCAGTGTTAAATTACAAGTAAGCTGTATTCCTCACTGTGACTGAGGAAGAGACTGGGTTTTTTGTAAGGAACCATCAGGCTTGAACATTGCTTTCTTTACTCAGAAAACATAATGTAACATAGGCTATGAATATAAGGAAATATTACAATGTTGTCATATGCATTAGTTTGAGTGGTTAGGTTTGAGTTAGGTTGCAAAGCAAATGACAGCCAATCTCTACTTTAGGATTTAGATACACTTTAGAAACCTGCTGCTGATAGTGTGGCCTGGGTAGGTTAGACATGGCTGATGCTTGACAGTAGACCTACACGTCTACATTAATTTAATTTGATTAGCCACATAGATTGGTTACAACTGTCCAATTGTGACCAATACCGATCCAGCTATTTAAGTCAGTATTGGACAGATTTCCGATCTCAGTATCGTACCTGTGCCGCCATGCCTAGTTTTAAACAGTATATACCTTTAACAATCAGTTACCTGAATTTCTTTTTAACACTAAGCCTTGCTACTGTTTTGCATTTCATACAGAAACATACATACATTTTAATAATACAAAAACATGATGCCAGAGATGCAACTTGTAAAGGGAGAAAGCAATCAAATACCTGCTGGCTGCTGTAATTAAATAACACAGAGCATGGCATATAAATAGTACTATTTTTCCAGACTTGCATGATAATTGCAAACCGTAAGTCATAAGCACATATCTAGATGTGAAGTCAAGGAGTAAGGGAGGTCCTTCCGCATGTTTAAAACTAATATGTTACAGATGTTTTGATTAAAGTGTTGCTTCAGCTGAGGGAAGTCTTTGCCCAAAGCTTCTATTGTGGTTTATACTTGGTTTAATACTTCAGTTTTCCCAATACACTCTCCAATTAGCTTTGTTGACAACTAATCTTGCTCATAATTTATTGTATAATAAAAGCATTGCAGTGGTGTGTGACATTGACAGAGTGCTGCTATTCACTAAAGAGCATGCCTAATAAGCGATAGTTAATTGCCAAACATTGAATGACACCAGCCATTCCCTGGTATGTCAGTTCAGTACTAGTGAAATTAAGATTTAGCAATTTTTCCAATTCTTCTGCATTTCTTTCTGAAGAAAGCAAAGACTGTTTTGACCCAGTTTTCTAAAACGCATTTAGCTCATCTCCTGGGCCCTGTGTTTGGTTTACTACACGACACCATTCAAGTTCAGGATAGCTTTTATGAGCCTAGCCAAGTGTGGGAGGGACGTTTGCTGGATAAACATGATAAATTAAAAGGTAAATTAAAAGATATTTAGCTGTAAGTGTGTTGCTCACAAGAAAAAAGCCTCTAAGATTTTGTCTTTGTGCCAGAGGCTATTCAAAATTGATTCATATTCATTAATCATGTTGTTTGACAGCAAATGGTTACAAACTAGATTTAATACATCACTGATGGGAATACCTGAGTGCCTGTAAAATATGCACTACAGTAATAAAACATGAATTGACGTATGTCTTTTTTCTTATTCATTGATCCATCACTCATGAAAAGGCAAGGACCTTGGGTTCATCTGTGCTTAGCGCTTATAGAACAAGAGATGAGAGGAAAGAGGTTCTGGCCAGATCTCATTAACCCAGTTTTCGGTGTGCTGTTTCTGCTCCTGATCCACAAAGATAAATGCTAGGTCTGTAAACAGCATCCCTCTCTTTTCACCAGCCTGGCTTAGTATTTCATACAACCATTTATGTTCTATCGCAGACTGTCATCTAGAATGTAATGCATTTCCTATTATCAAGGCAGATAGGTAGTAGGATTAATGGAAAAGTAACTGAGTCTCTTTGTTTTAGGAATCATTTAATAATTTCTCCCACAGAGCATGGTGACTATGGTCGGTTGTAGCTAGTGTTGTGTACCTGGACCAGACAGTATAGTTAGAGGGTATGGTCTACCTCAGAGCATCTCAAACGTTCTCACCCATGGCACCCAAAAAGAACTCCTTGTGCATGCATGTGCTTATGTGCAATGCATCAGCATACAAACATAGCTTACATAAAGCCTTAGACAGCATGAAAACAGTATAAAAAACTAATCATGATTATAAATACAACAAAAAAAAAAAATGTGTTTGAATATTCTGAAAACATCTCCCGGCCCCCCTAAAGCCAACATCCAACCCCTCAGGTTTCCGTAGCTGAAAGAACACTGTACGCCACCCTGCCACAATTTCTCTCGCCTTCCCTCTCTATCTCTTCCTCTCATCATCCAATTCTCCTTCCGCCTCTCTCCCGCCCTTCACTGGCCTTGCATGATCCCATCGGTTCCAGTGTTCTCTTGTCACACGTGGTCCTGAGTGCTGCCGCGATCTGACCTTTAACCTAACCAGGCACCCCCTTCACCTGAGGTGCGTTAATTATTGACGAACGTTCGTGGCGAACATGTTTGCTCTGAACTTGAATTTTGAGAGTTTTGTGTAAACGTTCCAAAAATGTTAGATTTAAACTGACACGCTGCGTCCTGAGTCAACGTGTGTTCCCCGAGAACTACCTCCTCAAACTGTTTGCTTTTGTTCGCAAAGGTTCGCGGCTAACACAATGCAAACGCAAAACTGTTGAAATATGTTTGCAAACGTTCAAAGATCAACGTGTCAAAAGATTTAACAAAACAGTGTATCCTGCGGTGCTACACAAATAACTAAAACATAAGATCATGTGCTAGGTGTACACACCTCTACCCCTCCCCCCATGCAGTCCTAGGAGCACAGCGTTCTCTGAACGGAAAGTGCCCATGCATGGCAGAGGTTTGCAAGGGGAACGCTATAGGGCGGCACCATGCCCCAACACCCGCAAATCAATTACCTGGTTGAGTCACTCATTCCCTTATCTGCCGTGTCCAAATGACATTGCAGTCACTTTCCCCTCCTCTGCCTAGTCAGAGTGGGAATGGGCATCTTCTGATGCACTGGCTGTGGCAGTGGTGGCTGAGTGGCGGCAGCACCTATCTGTGAGCCCACACAGGCCCACTGGCTGAATACCAAGCAGACACACTGCATGCACTTGGGCTGGATCGAGGTGGACGAGAGTGGGAGGGGAGGGAGGAAGGATGGGGGGGGGGGGGGGGGGGGGGCGGGCCCCGGTCGGGGGCGTGGGGAGGGGGGGGGGGTGCGGGGGGGTTGGGTGGGTGCACATGTATAGGTTAGTGGTTATTAGAAGCACATGAAGCGAAATGTTAATTTTTTAAACGAACACTGTGGAAAGGGTCCGGGGCAGCGGCTACTTGATAATCTGCAGTCTGAGACAAGATGAGACAGCATTGCAGAGAGTGAGAGAGAAAGAGAGAGAGAGAGAGAGAGAGAGAGAGAGAGGGGCGCAAGAGAGTGCCGGGTTTCTTAGTGTGTCTCTCAGTGGCCTAGGCTGCTCTGGGGCCTAATTAGCATGCCGTGAAAGGTCACGGCTGGCAATCTCTTAAATACGACTGCCATATGTTTGCCATGTTCAAAAGGAACTAATGAGTAAAGTCTACAAGCCCAAAAGTACCTGGAATTTCAAAGACAATACCTTCTAAATACTATGAGGTCAGCGGCCTAAAGGTGCAGGCTACTTTGGGGGGAAGCAGATCCAAAAGAAAAATAACTTGAGCCCGTGTCCCATTGACTTCTTATTAGCAATCACTGACCTATGCGTATCAAGTCTGCTCCACAGAGTTTATGGGAATCCTATGGCTGCAGGGTTCTCTCTATTAAGTGTACAACCCACCAAGCAGCTTTCCTAACCCCAAATCATTCTCATTACCGGCCGTGAATATTTCACTTGAATCTAAATTGCTTTACTTGTATTACTTTGGTTGTGGGGCAAAAAAAAAGAGAGTAAATGTATATATATATATATATATATATATATGTGTGTGTGTGTGTGTGTATATGTGCGTGTGCGTGTGCGTGTGGCACATCAAATCATGTTATATATTCCACACAAGGTTTGCCTTTATAGCAGTCTGAGGCTATCGATGCTCAGATGCATAAAATGTGAGTAAGTGTGTTTGCATATGAAATGTCAGTAATGTCAGCCCTCTAACTCTCCCAAAAAACTCACTGGGAATCTTTTCTGCTCTCATGAAGAGACTGACACCTTCCACACTCAAGCTGAAATAATTATAAAGCAGAGAGCAATATCACCTCTCTGTCATGCAATAAATTGACTGCGTAACTCTCGTGTTAAGTCCTTCTACAGTACGTCGTCAACAGATAGGGTAAGGGGTTTCCCTGCAAATAGCTTTGAGGTTATGAAGCCCTTTTCTCAAACGCAACATTTACATAATGGCAGCAGCATCTACGATCCTGCCTTTTGAATCATATATTTGATTTACCTAAATAGTCTGGCCGTCCTCCAATTGTTCTCTAATGAAAATTTCAATTCCCTTCTCTTACATGTGGGCCATCAATAACTCTCACTTCTCACCAGCTGAATTTACTGTTAGGAGAGAAACGTTATGAGCAAATCTGGGCTTAAATAAATGTAAGAGTCACAATCCACATAGTGTGAAATGAACTAGCTAAAATGTGCTTGTGCGGAAACAAATGGTGCTTATTTTGTAACATCAAGTTTTGTTATTATTGTTTTACAGTTCACTATGTGAAGGTTATATTTATAATAGGCATCAACACATATTTATGTAAGCTCATACTAAACACCTGGCTGTAGGAGGTTTTATTACAAATGTTTTAGGGACTTCTTAACTTCATAACTATCCAATTTATATTTCTTCAAAACTTCAAAATTCTTCCAAAACTTCCGCTTGTGATCCATGTCAAACGCACACCTGCGAAGGACAAAGAGACTAATAGGAAACTTTCCCATGAATGATTCATTTGACACAGGAGTATTACTTTTGGTCCTCTGCATTGTTCTATTTGTAATAAAGGCAAGTTATAACATGGAATGAAAATGACAGGAGAGAGATAAAGAGAAAGGGAATCAGAAAATGACATCTTGCTATATACGACTACTGTTCAACGGTTTGAACAGCACAATCATACAAGCACATTATTTTAAACCTTGTTTATTTTCAACATATAATAATAATAATATTCATATTAATAATAATAATAATAATTATTATAATAATTGTTTTTTATATAGCACTTTCATACAGAATTGCAGCTCAAAGTGCTTTATAGAGGGAATACATGCACAGTTGTGCTTCCCATAAACAACTGCAGAAATACAGAGAAACAATAAAAATTGTGAAATTAATCAGATTTAAAAATAAATAAAAGAAAAATGTAAACAGGTGCATAAGGCATTTACCATATCATTTGTGTTTCTATGTCAGATTACCATTAGAAATGTAAGGGTTATATGAATGTTTAAAGGAATACAATAAAGATACATAACATGAAATGACATACATGAATAAAAATGGCTAAAATAATCAGATGAAAGAAATATAAGAGAAGTTTAAACCTAATCCTTTATGTTGCTATGTCAGAATGTCAGCAGCATGCTAATCTGGTGGAGAAAGTGCATATTCCAGTAGCATTTAGTTATCAGTACATGTCTATTATGGATGTTATATCCCCTTGTAACCACTAACCTCAGTGTAGGAATAACCAAGACTCCCTCATACGCATACGAGGGTGCTGTATAGCCTCAGATATAAAGACCCTGCATGTGCATTCAGAGACTATGCTTGTTAGGTGGGATTGATACACAGACAACGGGACAAACTCCGTCTCTGTGATCACCGGTCCAAACGGGCCTGCCACAGGTCTTTTTCCCGCCGCAACAACACCGGTACGGCGAGCGGGCCTAACGTGTCTTCAAAATATCTGGTTGAGAGGTTTTCATAATCATCTATGCAACAAAATGTTACAGGCTGGAATAACACTCGAAGCACGGTAGTGGCTTTAGGGATTTAATAAAAAATGTCAAAAAGGCCTATGGCATGTAGAGTGGTTGATTGCTTACCTAAGCCAATTATAAAATCAACATCCTGTGTGAGAGCATGTTTAATTCATTGCAAGCTAAGATTTAAAGATGGATTATCTTTCTATACGTTGCGTTCACTTTCTGCTGTGACCTTTTTGATTTAAAGGGAAAAAAAAATTTTTAAAAATGAAATTTGAACGGGTTTATTCCATCTCAAACAATAGTTAATAAACCACTTAAACCTAGCTGTTGCATGTGAAACATCATGACGATAATTGATAATAATTTGTGTAAATGCAGAGCAACATTTTTTTTTTTTTTAAATTAACAGCCTTAATCATGAACCTAACATCTGAGGCATCGCAGAGAAAAACTGGCACACTCGCAACCTTGAACGCATCCTAATTCACCATCCCATTCCTCAAGAGTTCTCCCTGACATACTGAATTATAAGGGGCCATATTCGTATGCCTGATTGGCCTTAAGCTGTAGTTTCGGGGGCGTAGTGAGCTCAACGCACAGACAGACAGATCGGCCTTGGTAGCGCAGTAGCGTATGTAAATGCTCTATCCTGTGACTCCATCCCACCACAAGGCATGTGCAGTCGAGAGTGGGAGTCAAGGCCGATTGTGTTGAGGGTATACTTCCACTGTAGGTGTAGATAGAACACCCACCGCCGTAGCAGGCTCATACGAGGGGTTGCTTGCTAGGACAAGCTCGCCTTGGAATGCAAGGACCAAGGCGACCCCCCCCTCCCCACTCTCGCTCAAGCGTATGGAGAAAGGAATAGAGAGAGGGCAAGGAGAAGCAAGAGAAAGGTTAGATCAGGAACACATCCACTGTCAACAGATTTGAGTCTAATGAAGAATGAAGCTTCACCTCCTTCCCCGGCGAAGGCTTGCAGCGCCAGTTTTTTTGGACGAGCTGCAAGGGTGCTATCTGGCCTGTCACCTTGAATACCTCTCCTCAGCTGAACCGGGGAGACGGAAGGCTCGCTGCCGTCAAAGGCTGGGTTTTCAATGCCCTCCACCGCGGCTCTTTCTTTCCGCTCTATGAAGTGAAATACATGGACATTGAAAATGTATCTATTCATTTAAAAAGGACAATACAAATCATACTACTAAGTGACACATTACGAGAACAAAGTGCATTTAATGGTTCCAGTGACTGTTGTGCCCATAAAAAAACATGTCTCAGGCGCATCCCTGTCGAATGTCACTAAAACACAATTAGGTTAGAATGAAATCAGAACCTTGCATAAGGACGACATGAAAAAAGGAGAAGAAGAAATGATTAAAATAATTACAAATTGCGCCCTGACAAGCAAGAGCAAAATTTAGCCCAAAGCCATTTGTCTGTAATTAGTTAATTAATCCTTACACAAATTATGAGCAATAACTCATCAAGCAGGACTCACCCATCAGAAATTCAGCCGACTTGGATTTCTTCTGCTTAGGTTGGTGCAGAGCCTTCTGCCGTAACTTCTGGAGGGAAATTGTTAAATGAATAAATTAGCTGCAGAATGAAGATCATCATTTACAACTAACGCAGTATTTTAAATATGAGACGACACTGAAATGTCATTTAATTTACATCGCCGCTAAAGGGGTCAAGCACTAATTGAACAACAGGAGTGGAAAAGAATTTAATCATAAATAGATAAGAAAAGTTGACATGAATGCGTAATGAAGGTCACATTACATCTTTTCCTATTTTTTTTCAGCAAATGTGTTTTTATACCGAGAGTGTATACATAGGTTCAAATTAAGATGAAAATCCAATCAGATTATATATTACCTCAAGTCTTATCAACCTAAAAAGTTCAGAGAAAGAAACATAGTCTTTAAATAACATTTGGTGCAGCTAGCAGTTAAATTAAGCTAACTGTAGCTAGCTGAGTAGTTATTACACACTGATATAGGCCTACAATATATTTTTTTTATTTGATGGTGTTTTTCGTAATACAGTACATATATGTACAATAACAATACATTAAAGCAAAATGGTATGTGACTGTTGTGTTTATTATGTGACTGACATGCATGAGCTTTGGATTTTCTCCACATATCCTACTGAACGCAGCCTAAAATAGCCCAGCAAACAGTTATATACTGTAGGTGGTCTAAGATGGTACGGAACAAAGGAGGTATTCATTACAGCAGATATGGCTCTCTTTAAAATCAGTAAGTGTAACAATCTTTGCAGTCCTGCATTTCTCTGATTTCTGCAGATGAGAAGAACAGTTGCACGCAGAGGTAAATAACATAAGTACTAATTTTCTGTTATGGATATGTTTATATACTGTATGTGCACCATGTAAAAGATCTCAGTTGCTCAAAGCACACAAAACCTTTGTTAGCATCATTTTATGCAGATTCCAATGATAAACTGTGCTCATGCCCATGAACAACATGTATTTGTATACAATATTTCATTTCAAAGGCAAAATCAAGGGCTTGAATGGGTAAGGGCACATTTCAACCGAAAATGACAGAGCAATTAAAATAGTAAGGGACTTCTCCCAGACCGATCTGGTAAGAAGAGTTTTTGTAAATCTGTTTTTACATTCAACAAGCCCTACAGCAAGACATTCATTTATACCACAGAGATTAATGCTTATCTAATTGTAACTTATTTAAAAACCATTTTCTTTTCAACTGGGTACCAATCAATTTCTCTGGGTTGCACACAGTGTAGCAAAACTGAGTGCTTGCCCAAATGCATCATGCGTTAAGATTTCACTAAACATTCATTAAACACTGTTTAATAGGCATCTCGTTTTGATTCAAATTCACTTTATGGAAGTTCCTATTCTGTTACAACTGTGGAAAAAACTGGTAATTGTTAAAACCAGATGAAGAATTGCCTTGTATTACCAGGCCTGCTAAACAATGTTATGTTGTGTTATAAGTCAAATAAGTAATTAAGGAAACAAACCAACTTGTGCGTGCATTACTGTAATTGTCAATTGGACAATATTTAATATTTGGACCTTATAATGCTTTAACAATTTACTGACCATGTGAAAATTAATATAATTTTAAATATGGATCAATATATTTCTAATGCGTCACCACAGTACAGTATATAGGCCTATAATTTCTCGAGCAACTGTAATAAAGTATTCTACTGTAATGAATCAGCCAATTACCACAATGTGGGTGTAACACATGCCTTTATTCGATCATTATTTTTGCCCTTGAGACTTAAGGCACTTTGAAAGAAAGGATGTAATTGTCAGCCTGTTTAATAACCATGCATAATGTTTTTTCTTGGGCCAATAAATACATACTCATTAATTACTGTACACCACTATATTGTATGTAATGGATGTGCTCATGGATTTAATGCATCAATTATGTAAAGTACATGTCCAAAGCCATGGCCAGATTTGCAAACAATTGGTCATGATTCTCACTTTAAGCGAATTAGCTACTGCAAATGACCTGCAACAAGTCTTATTAGTATGAATGTATTCTCGCCTTAAGTTCTAGTACAGTGTAAAGAAAAAACACTGTACTTAGTAAACATACAATGGAGGCTACACACAAGGAGCACAGTCTATAAACCCTAGGCCTAATGCTCAGGGTCATTGTCACTAAATATCTAATCCACACAGCTCCATGCAGAGAGCACAGAGACATGCCTGCTTCCCATCTCCCTGCCTAGACCCCACTGACAATGACAGCATGATCCCTGCAATACAGGGACTGTTGTTTAACGTGCCATAACCGACTGGAACATGCAGATGTTGCATTTCTAAAACAATAACAAGGAATATCATAGGGGGGAGAAATCAAATGAGATATGACTGTATATTCTACCATCTTGATATTTAGAGACAGATGGTGCTGTGAGCACATACAGTATATAACCATATATATATGGAGCACAAAAAAAAGTATATATATATACTGTATATATAAGTTTAATTATTATATATATATATATATATATATATATACTTTTCTCAATTTCACTGAGAATAAACGCATTAAATTCAAAGTGCCACATCAGATTTGTGTGCCAAGCAATATTATGTATGTTACACACACACAGTGGGATGCAGAAAACCCCATCTTGACATCTAAAGGCAGCTAGATCTATTTATCCCTTCAGCTCACCATCTTATTTTCTCTCACTTCATCGTGCCAGCACACGTAATGATGGCACATGAGAACATATGATTTAGGGCTGGTGACAAAAACAAATCCATTTAGTAAACTAACACTACATATACAGTACATATATATATATAAATTAATAAACAATTTTAATAATGTGGGCAAATAATTTTCTATCTATGATATTGTGTACATGTTATCCTCTATTC